>CAOGCB010650675.1:0-13415 GCA_948266635.1 Cnidoscolus chayamansa
CATTCACAACTCACTTATCTAATCTCTTTCACCAATTTGAGTTCTGTTTTAGCCAAGGTTCCAAACACAAAACTTTTAGCTAACATCCTAACCAAGTCTCATGCCAAATTTCATAATTTTATCTCTTCATTAAGGCCTTCAAATCATTTAAACATTAACTGCTATGTTCTACTACTTGCAGAATCTGGCAGTTTGACCTTTGTCTGTTCTTCCTACTTTTTCATGCATCAAATGAGCTAATTTCATAAAATGGTATTCTAGACATTTGTAGCTAACATTCTAAGCTTTCTACCGGTATATCATTTATAAGTTTGGGACTTCATTTGGTCTTCCAGAAGAGTGACACGAGATTACTGTTCATGCAACCCTAATTTCAAGATTTCATTCCTTTAACTCTTTTCTCACTTCTTTGATCTTTAATACTTTGATTCAAAGCTAAAAACTATGTTTTAATTTACATAACTAGTTATCAAAGTTTAGGTTAGATTAACCCTAACCTACAATCCCCTTATCAAAACTATCTATAAAATACTTTAAATGTACAAGAACATGTAAACTAACCTTTTTAATGACTTCTCTTCCTTCTTTTCTTCTTCTTCTTCTCTTCTTCCTTTTCTCTTTTTCCTTCTCCCGTCTGCTCTCTTTCTCTTTTCTACTGGTTTTGGATTTTTGGTTAAGTTTTGCCACTTATTAAGTCTCTCTCTCTCTTCTTTTGTTGACTTGTCAACCTTTGACAAGTCAACTTTTCTTTTTATTTTATTTCTTTTCTTTTTCCTCTTTTCTTTTCTTTTCTTATTTCTTTTTATTTCTATTCTATTTTCATATACATATTTCTTTTTCTAATTTCATTTGATTTATTTCCCTTAACCTCAATTCTTCATTTCCCCATTTCTTTCATTATGCATTTATTTTCCCTTATTACTTCTATTTGCTTCACAATGTTCCTTTTTATTTTCTTTCCAAATTTTTATTTTCCATTTTTCACTTCTTAATTCCATTTCTTACCTCATTTAATCATTTCCTTGCTAATCTCATCTTTTTAGGTATCTAAACTCCTAGGCCCTAAATCTGTTCATGACAAGGAACATAGTAACAATTATTCAAAATTAATAAAAGCCCATTGGGCAAAGTCAATTCATAAGTTCTTACAGCTAAAGCAGCAAATCTTGCTCCATTTCCTACTCTTTGGTCGACTTCACCCTTCTTTAGTTGCCTACTCCTGTTAAGCCCCTGCACATTTGTACAAATGTGAGATCCACATCAAGTATCAAATACCCATGAAGTAGAAGTAGTCTCACTGCTCTTCTTTTTCTATAATATAAATACCTGAAGATGATGTAGTCTCACTGCTCTTCTTTTTCTTCAGTTCATCCAAGTAGAGCTTGCAGTTCCTCTTCTAATGACCAGGTTCATTGCAATGGAAGGAAACTCCCTCCTTTAGAGCTTTCAGCCTGCGCTGAGGCACAACTTGAGGTCATTCCTGCACATTAGGCTTGCCCTGATTGGGCCTATTAGCAACTCTTGCTTTAGCCTTACCCTTACATTTCCTCTTCATTTCCCTTCCTTTGTTGATCATAAGCACATGGCTGGGCTTACTCTTGATACTTTGCTTAGCAGTTTTAAGCATCGCATGCAGTTCAGCAATTGATTTCTCCATGTTATTCATATTGTAGTTCATGACAAACTGGTCATAACTATCAAGCAATGAATTAAGGATCAGATCCGTGGCTAGTTCCAAAATAAGGGGAAATCCAAGACTATCAAGGTGATCAATGTAGACTTTCATTTTCAAAACATGAGCGCTTACTAATGCACCTTCAGCCATTTTGCAAGAATGTAGCGCTTTGGTAGTCTCATACCTTTCTTGCCTTGCTTGTTGTTGAAAAATCTCTTCGAGATGCACACTCACCTCATAAGCTTCTAGATGCACCAGATCCTTCTTAAGTTTTAGGCATATGGTAGCCAATATGAGACATCCAACATCAACAGAATCATCAGCATGTTTCTTATACTTGTCCTTTACTGCCCTTGGGGCATCAGTAAGAGGGACTTCAGGAACAGGTTCTTCCAAGACATACAACTTCCTTTCTTGCTTGAGAACAATTCCCAAGTTCCTGAACCAGTTAAGGAAGTTTGTGCCATTTGCTTTTAGTTTGTCCTTCTCAAGGACAGATTGTAATGATAATGTGAAGTTTTGTTTGTTGTCATTTTTCTACACAAATATACAAATCAAATTTTAGTACCAATTTCATTTTAAAGTTTTTATGTAAAACTCCCACTAAAACAATAACCCTCAATATTAATATCAACAATTGCAATGTTTTAGTGGGCTAAGACCCATATTTCACCCAACTCTAAGTCAGCTTTAGCATGACACTTAAAATTAAGTGATTTAGGTAGGTAACTCTTTACTAATTATATCTTATATAACTCTTAGATCTTTTATGGGATTTCTGACATCATATGTCTCGACATGTTGTAATCCCATCTGATGCACTTAGGCCCAAAACTATTTTGATAGCCTAATTAAGTCTAACCATTTTTTAAACATATAGGCAACACCATTACCCATCCTACCTAACTATGATAACCTAATGGACTTCGCTTTAGCAGAACCCACATTTTGGTGATCTTAGTCTTGATAGGTGTTTTTATTTATGGATAGCATAAAGACTTAAAATTATAGTGAGGGATCTTTTTTATGATTTTGAATCAAATTTATCACACTCATATGCATCATCCATTCATGGCATCATATACATATATATCACCATACATAATAAACATAATAAATAAATGTGACATAGCATGGCCACAAATCTAATTTGATCCTCATAAGCCAATATGAAGATCAAAAAGGCAACCCTAGATGAAAAATAAAAATAGTCTTGAATTGCTTCCATCTCATACCTTCATCATTATGGATTTGGCTTGATCTTCATCACCATCTTGAAGGTCTCTTCCATCTCATTACAATAATGAAAATAAAATTCTACTACAACTATTTTGAAAGTAAATTTACAACCAAAAGATGACACGAGGTCATATTTAAATTACATACCCTTTAAAAAAATAAATACATAAACGAATCACATAGGTCTAAATGGGTCATGCTATGCACTCGCATTTATCATACATTCATCAAACAAGACATATTATCAAATAGCATGTAAATAAAATAATGAAATAACAAATTTTGATTGCTAATTAATCTCCATGATATATAGGCCATTAAGGTTAGACAGAACGGTAGCGCCCTTGGGTGAGGTCGAAGGGCAGCACCCCTTGGAGCTTTGAATCATCATTGATCCTATTAATAATTTTCTGCTAAGGAACCCTAATCTGTATCCATGAATAATAGGTCTATTGATCATATCAACATTTGTTCAATCACATTAAACAATTACTCTTTACACAGAATATGTTTAATCATATTAAACGATTATTCAATACCACCATGAATTTATTTTACATCGATATGTGGAGAACAAATTCTTATAGTTCGTTAATCATATTAACAGTTTGATTAATTTATATCCTCATATAAACATAAAACCTTTATGATCATGGAATCGTTTTCACAAATCAGTAACATGCTAATAATCATCCCAAAGCAGATTTATATATATCATATACATATAAACATGGCATATTCGAATCAATTGAATCGTCAAGCGGTTCTGATACCACTGTTGGATTTCGTACATCATTAAAATAAAATTAATTGCAGCGGATTGTATATGAACCTTCTAAGGATCCATGCGATTCAATTGATTCGATGAAAGGGATATGATTATTTACCTCTTGTAGCGCATAAACCTTTGGTAATTAGACTACAGGTGCTGCTCGAAGAACGACCACTCTCTACTAGTATCCACACACGAATAATTGTGATTAAACAGTGTAGAGTGTTAGCTCCTTTGATCGCGTTTAGAGCTTCAATATTTTGTTCGGTGTTTTTCACAAAAACAACTGCTACAAAAATAATGTGTGTAAGGCCCCTTTTTATATTTGTCAACTTAACCCTAACCTAATCGGATTTGTTAGGGATAAGTATTAGATATTTGTATTCCAATCAGAT
This sequence comes from Cnidoscolus chayamansa, assembly GCA_948266635.1. Lineage (NCBI taxonomy): Eukaryota > Viridiplantae > Streptophyta > Magnoliopsida > Malpighiales > Euphorbiaceae > Cnidoscolus > Cnidoscolus chayamansa. The sequence continues at coordinate 4,082 of CAOGCB010650675.1, forward strand.
ACTTAAAATCCAGAAGGCCTAAGTTAAACCCGGTCCATTTAATACATTCTAGTGTGTGACCTAATAGGTTTATATTATGTTGGTAATGTGTCAATCCCATTGCAAGCCCACAAGTCATTAGCAGCCTCTAGCAAGACATTATAAATATCTAAATCATATAAAATCAGTAGTCTGATATTAACGTAATTAATAGAACATATCATAATCCTTTTGTCACGCAATATCTAGTTTGAACATAAGTCATGGTCACTGTCACACTTATATTGTCCAAACATGAAGTTTCTCAATTACAAAGTTGACTGATAAAATCAAATGACATTGATCACTATATAAATTCATTTGAGCATGGCCATATATTTCTCAGTCTAACTTATCGAGGGGCCTATAAGATATCTCTCTCATAAGAGAGGGACAAATTCTATCTTGATTATTCACTTTCTTCCACATGATTTTATCATGTTGAATTACAACCTTTATGATTATCCGATTAAAGACAACGTTTGATTATGTGAAAACATGATGTCTCTTTATGTAGGAAACTGTGATAATCTCAAGTTTGAGGACTTCAATGATTAACTAATGAGATCACTTATGACACTTAATCCATGTAGATCTCATGGCGGGTCTATCTAGTACTTTGTTTTCCAACAAGTACTTACAAGTTTGATTTGTATCACCATATACATGATCATCTCATAATCATCAACCAAACTTATACTAGTCTTAATTCATTATTAATTTCTATAATTATGAATAACTAGGGATTTCAAATTATTATAATAAAACATACAAGTATTATAATAATTTAGAAAAATTTTCATAAATGAAATTATGACAATACAAGTAAGGTCCAATCACAAAGCCTAGGGCATAACTACCAACATTCCTAGGGGAAGAGTTCATTGCATAATTGACCTATGGTTTGGAGCCTGCCGTTGAACTAAAATTGAACAACCATGGACATTTCTTCTTTAGCTTAAAGCATTGTTTCATTACATGACCTGGACAGTCATAATATTGACACACAACACGTGCCCTGCTGCTACTGTCCGATTGATTACCAACATATCGTCTATTGTTGTTTAGAGTTTGATTCATTGAAGATGATCGAAAAAGATGAGATGCTTGAGAGGCACCTAAACCAGACCTGTTCGTAACATAATTAACATTAATTTGTTGAGAAACAATTGAAGATTCTCGAAGAAGTTGTGTCTCAACATCAATTAATTTTTCATGAAATTCTTCAAATGAGATTGGAGTATCTCATGCCCTTAGTGCCGCAATGATTTCTTTATATTCAGGTGGTAGCCCATGAAGGATGTATAGGACCACTTTTGTCATTGGAATTGAAACACCTGCAGATACCATTTGATAGGTGATAGACCGTGCTTTTTGAAGAAATTCAGTGATAATGAATGAACCCTTTTTAGCGTGATTAACTGTTCATGCTAGCTCATGATTTAGCCTAGAGAAGGCTTAGCATACATCGCAGCTAGAGATTGCCATACATCATATGATGTCTTGGCCCAACCACAAATATCACAAAATCAAGTGACAGGGAAGCAATTAACGCATTGTAAAGAAGTTGATCTTATCGGAATCGAAACATGTTTCCAGATAGATCAATACTAGGTTGTTGTTTAACAAAACTCAGAAATTCGTACCCAATTAACAATGAGTGCCACTGGGTGTACCAGGTTTGAATAAAAACATCATATCAGTTTATCAATTTTGTGTTTCAAATAATGTTGAAGTAGCCTTTAATCCTTTTTCTTTTGGTGTGAAGGACTTGCGCGCGGATACTATTGGGATCGAAAGAATTTCAATCAAAGAAAATTAAAGAGAAGAAAACCCTAAAGTGGCGTAGTTTATGCTCTAATACCATAAAAGGATTTGGAGAAATTAAGGGTAAATTGTGTTGTATTCAATAGTATTACATCTCTATTTATATAAAATCTTGATGGGTTCAAAGTAAACCTAACTAGAGATAAAATAGAGATAAAATAAGATAAATATAAGATAAGATAAAGATAAACACAATTAGAATTTAAACAAATGAAAATCGAGATTTTATCTCCTTATAATCATAAGTGAATTTGTATAATTACCTTTTGTAATTGAAGTTTTTCATATGAGCATCGTATACAAAGTACATATATTAATGCCAACATGAAGATCTTTTAATTTATTAAATATAATGCAATTATTGTTTCACTTGTTTTTTTATTTTGTATTTTATGTATGATTATATAAATATTAATTTTTCATATCTTGCACACATGGCCTTTTAAATATCAGTACTGATTAAAGTTTAATATACATAATAACTTGTTTAAATGTATAATGAAGTGTCATAATTATATATAATAACGAAATGTATATTTCCTCGTTAAATATAATTGCCACTTTCTTACTCTAGCCTTTGCTCTACTATATCTATAGAACTTCCTCCCTGCATTTTGATCTGTCCAAGCAACCTATCGTGTAGAACTTCCTCCCTGCATTTTGATCTGTCCAAGCAACCTATCGTGGAGCTTTCATGCGACAACCACGTATCTTCACTTCACCCTCGGCCTATAAAACTTCCAAGGTGGGCTTGGACAAGGTAAAAGAAATTTGCCCAAATCGCATAACCCTAACCTCGTTCTTATGGATGGTAGGTAAACTCTATCTGGTTATATTTGAAGACTCCATGACTAATTTTGCAAAAATAAAAATCATAAAATTAGCTGATTTGGCCTCTATAAATAAAACGGCATATTTTGACTACATCAAACGAAAATTGCAAGTTCACTTACAAAAAAAATATAAAATCTGATTTTGTTTAGGACCAATTAAATATAAAAAAAATATTTAGAAAAATAAGTAAAATATAATTATGATTATTTTTTTCCCAAAAATGTCCTAATCCAGACAGCGAATTTGAAAATTTAAATCCAATTAGCAGAGCTGAATTATCCATTTGATAGTAGGAATGTGGGACTGAAGAGTGGGAGGTCTTCCTCGTCCATGTATATCCGGCGGTAGGCAACAATTTCTCCAGCGCTTATCACCACTATTTCTTGCAAGCGTTATCGACGCAATTACATTTCAGTTTTGGTGTCGTCGGGTGGGATCAACAACGAGTGGAAACCGAGATGGTAAGCTCTCTTTCTACTTACTATTTCCCCTCTTTGATTGATTCATCTGGATATGAATACAAGATGTTGAATCAAAGATTTTGTGTTTGAATTCTCATGGGTGGATATCAGATATGATTTTCATTTGGTTTCATGGAGATTTTATGTGTTGTTTCCACTGCATTCCACAAAGTATTGGTTAAGAAGATTATGGACTTCGTCTGGAGTTGTTAGGAACTGTGAAATTAAAGGGTTATTTTTTCTTACTCAAACCCATGAGTGGAAATGTTTGTTTTTCCCTCCTTTTTCTGTGTCCTTGGGGGTGGTGGATTGTGGAGATTCTTCTCTTCTTCTAGCCTATAATAGAAAAGAAGATATTTCTCCTCGTATATAGACCTTAGGACAGTAACCTAGTAAGGCTGAGATTGAAAGATTTATATGTGGTCAATAGAATAAGAAAATTCAGCTCAACTACCAGTGTTCTATCTGATCTGTCGAAGGAGGGACAAAAAGCCGTTTATTTGTGTATTGATTCTTCCTGATATAATATCTTATACTAACTTCTTAAATTCTTGTGGAAGACCTAACCCTTTGAAATCCCAAATTAGAGACTATGAGCGGAACAGCTACGATAGAGTGAGGGGAGGGTTAGGAAAGAGCCCTACAGAAGTAAAAATTTTGAGCCGACTCATGTGATGGACCAATCGTAAAGTAAGGAGAGTAAATTGTTAAAATTACTACATTGCTCTATTCTTGAATAGAAACAATTAGATTTACAATTTAGTCCCTTAGTATTGCCATTATTTACAAGTTTATCCCTACATTTTGAAAAACTCATTAAAATGTCCCTACATTTTACCTTTATTAACTATATAGTTCTTTCCATTCAATTTTCTCACCACTGTTACAAGATTATGGAAAGACCAATTTGCCTGTATTAATTATTTATCTCACTTATAACTACTTCTTCCTCCTGCTTAAGGATCCATTCTACACTTGAATCTCAAACTTAAAATTAATTTACTCCTCCCTTACAATATTTGTTTCTTTCCCACCAACATTTCTTGCCCCTTTCTCTTTTTCTTTTTAATACAAATAACTATTTTAAAATTAATCTCTATGAACTCAAACTCAAGATTCAAGTTCCCTTTGTATGGGAATGGATCAGTCTACTTGGTTATTTTTTGTGGTGTCTTCAATCACTATTATACTCCATTTAGTTTGCACATATCTAACATTGATCAAGCAAACTAGAGAGCATGCATCATGGCTAGGACTTAGAGTCTAACTTGTGTCACTGTTGCTGTGCTTTGGGTTCCAAGCAAATGGAGATGAAATTTCAAATTAATGGAGGGGGATGAGGTGTCTTGCATAGGTGAGAGAATTGTCTAAGGATATGGGTATTTGAGTGAGAAGTTGGTGTTTGTTGCAGGTAAGGAAAAAATTGTGAGATAGAAAAGCAGTGATTTTTTTTTTGGAGTTGGTTTTCAACATCATCAACAAATGAAATAGGTTGTTTCTGCAGAAGCTTGAACTTGGCTGTGATTTCGAAAGCAAATAGGCAACATTTTTGAAGAATCCTAAAACTCATTTGTAAACAATTCCTGATGCTTCACTTCCTAGTTCTAAAAGCAAATAGCCCACATTATTTGATTCTTATAATAACCGTATTAGGGTGGAAATTGTAATTCTTGATTGAATGAAGAGAGGAGTATTATGGAAAATGGATCTGTCAGTTTGAAGGAGAAAAAGTAAAAAAAAAAAAAAAGAATTAATTAAACAATAAGGTAATTTGATATTTTTGTAATGCTTTAATGGTACAAAAATAGAAAAAGTTGGATGGAAGGACTATTTAACTAATGAAGGTAAAATGCAAGAATCTTTTAATGTGTTGTTTAAAATATGGAGATTGACTGTAAATGATGGCAATACTTAGGGATTAAATTGTAAATCTCCCTAGAGGGATGAAAAAGTAATAAACACTATGATGCAGAACGGTAGCGTGAAACAATAAAGACGATTATACTCCGTCAAGAGTTTCAAACTAATAACGTGGGTTTGGAGAAGAACAAGAAAAATAAAGAAAAGGGCGAGAAGTCGAATTCTTTTAAAGAATATAATTGAATATTTCAAAATTGATTGATTCTATAAACAACGTAAGGAACATATTTATAATGATAGAAATCCTAAATTAGCAAAAATTCTAATAAAAAGAAATTCTAAAACGATAAGAATGCTAGCGCAGCAACAATTCTGATGAATTTGGCCCCTAAACGATGGAATTTAGGCTCCAAAGTTTGCGACAGGCCTGTGGCCTCAACAGGCCCTTCGTCGCATTTTTGAAAATCATCCGTCTCAAAATTCCCTTTCTGACAGGCTATTATAGACCTCAAACAAATAACAACTGCAAAAGTTAGGCCATTTTCTGTATTAGGTCAGTCTGGCTCAAGGCTTCTTCAAAATCCAATGCCAATTGGTCCATCTGTTCCACATCATTCCCTTCCACTTGTAAAGAACTCGACCTCAAGTTATCATCAGTAGGATAATAAGGAAACAAGTCTGCCACTTTAAACGTTTTGAACATCTTCATATGTGCGGGAAGATCAAGAACATAGGTATTGTCATTAATCTGCTGAACAATATGAAAGGGACCAATCTTTTTTGGGTCAAGCTTCAGTTGTCCTCCTCCACGCTCCTTGTGTAAATACACCATAGCTTGGTCACCGATGTTGAAAGACTTGAAATGTCTGTGCTTATCAGCTGCAACCTTGTATTTGTCATTAGCATCCTGAAGATATTGCCGAACTTGCTTGAAAACTTCCACTTGCTGTGTAGCCAAATTGTTAGCTTAGGAAGATCAGAAGGTAGAGCCAGAAGATCAATTGTCTGGGCTGGAACTTTTTTGTATACTATTTCAAATGGTGTCATCTTTGTTGAACTGTGAACATAACTGTTATAAGCAAATTATGCCTGTGCAAGAGCAAGATCCCAAGTAGTCTTCTTTTCACTACAGATACAGCGTAGTAGGTTGCCAAGAGTACGGTTCACCACTTCAGTTTGCCCATCATTTTGAGGGTGAGCAGCACTGCTGTATTGAAGTTTAGTACCAAAATGTTTCCACAAGGTGATCCAAAAATGAGCAAGAAATTTCACATCTCTATCGGAAGTGATGGTCTTTGGAATACCATGTAGTTGAACAATCTCCTGGAAAAATAACTTGGCGACATGGGATGCATCGCTAGTTTTTTTGCAGGGAATGAAGTGCGGGCATTTTGGAGAACCTATCAACTACAACAAAAATAAAGTCAGCTCTACATTGGTTACGTGGAAGACCAAGAACAAAATCCATGGACAAATCTTCCCACGGGTATTCAGGAATAGGTAATAGTGTATATAATCCAGTATTCTGCGAATGACCCTTCTGAGTTTGGCAAGCTGGGCATTTCTATATCATGCGGCCTGTCTCCCTTTTCAGCCGTGGCCAATAAAATCAAGCTTCTAAACCAGTAATGATTTTATCTCGTCCAAGGTGACCACTCAAACCTCCACTATGCACCTCTCGAATTAACTGTTCCTGAAGAGAAGAACGAGGAATGCATAACCTGTTCTTCTTGAAGAGAAAACCATCATGAATCAAGAATCCATCAGTAGGTTGTCTGGCTTGGATCTTCCCCCATATCTCTACAAAACCATCATCATTAGCATAAAGGTCCTTCAAAAATTCAAATCCTACAGGCATCTGCCACCTTATTATTGGAACCAGCTTTATACTTTATAACATAATGAAAAGCCCCAAAGTAAGTTGCCCAACGCACGTGCATTTTATTCACATGCTTTTGAGTCTTAAAGTGATTCAAAGCTTGATGATTTGTGTGAATAACAAATTCTCGCCCCATGAGATAATGTTCCCAAGTCTTAAAGGCTCGGAAAACTGCATACAATTCCTGCTCCATAATTAGACCATTTTTGCCTTGCTTCGTTCAACTTCTCACTGAAAAATGCAATCGGTCTACCAGATTGTGATAATACACCACCAATTCCAACACCACAAGCATCGCAGTCAACTTCTAATTCATCAAAATCCGGTAAAACAATGATAGGGGCAGAAATAAGCTTATCTTTAATTTCTTCAAAGCTTTTGTTGGCAGCATCAATCCAGGCAAATTTTTGCACTCTCTCATTCTTCAAACAATCTGTGATAGGGGCAACAATGGTGCTGAAGTTTCTGATAAATCGCCGATAGAAAGTTGCAAGACCATGAAAACTGCGAACTTCAGAGATGTTTTTGGGAATGGGCCAGTTTCTAATTACTTCCACCTTCTTTTCATCTACATGAATTCCTTGTGCACTAACAATATAGCCAAGAAACAAGACCTGCTCTGTCATAATGATACATTTTTTAAAGTTGATGACCAGCTTGTTTATTTCTAAAACTGTTATAACTTGATGAAGGTGCTGCAAATGATCATCCTTGCTGCGATTAAAGATCAAAATATCATCAAAATAAACAACCACGAATTTGCGTTAGAAAGGGTGCAAAACCTGGTTCATCAGTCGCATGAATGTGCTCGGTGCATTCGTTAGTCCAAACAGCATAACCATCCACTCATATAATGATGCGGAACCCCAGCCTATAGGAGACTGAAGCGACACATACCCTAGTATGAAATCTAGAACAGATCACAATTTTCCAATCTAAAGGACCCTTAATTGAATCATAACTAAGAACACTTATGATAGATTGATTGAAAAAAAAACACGCACAGAACAAGAATCACACAAAGTGTACTAACCTTATTCGTCGTGCAATAAAGAGAACCAAACAACTCTCCTTGAAAAAGAAGACTATGAATTTTTATTCATTCAAATGTTGATTAATTGTCCTCCAAAAGTTATAAGTGGCCCTTATATATAGCCACAATACAGTAGCTAGGGTTTCTAATCAAAATAGAGACAAAAGCCTAAAATACCCTTAATGAAAAAGTCTTATCGTCAAAAACAGGACATAATTCGCGATTTCGACTAAACAATTCGCGAGCTTGACATTGCGATAAATTACACAAAAACTCTGGAGCCTTCCTCGCGAGCGCGACACTTTCCTTCGCAAGCACGAAAATGCGCAAAGAGAAACAGAAACTCTGGAGTCTTCATCGCAAGCGCGACTTTGTTACTGTTCACGCATGGTTGATTGGTTTTCTCCCGGATCCAATGTGGTGAGCAGAACCAACCTTTGTCCACTCTCAGTAGTGAACATACTTTCATCACTTTGTTCTTCATTTTCCATATAGACTTGTAAGATCTCCACATATGGTTTCATGAATTCATTAAAAGCTTCTTTCAACTCATTTTCCTTCGACCTTGTAATCGGCCCTTGATGTAAGCATAGCTCACCTATTCTTGTTCACGCAACTTTTTCAACACAAGTTCAACATGCCTTCTATATTCTTCTAAGTCTTTGCTGTAAATCAAGATGTCATCAAAATACACAACAACAAATTTCCCTAGAAAATCACGCAATACATAGTTCATTAGTCTCATAAAAGTACTAGGCGCATTAGTTAAGCCTAAAGGCATCACTAACCATTCATACAAACCATATTTTGTCTTTAAAGCAGTTTTCTATTCATCACCTAACTTCATCCTAATTTGATGATATCCACTTTTTAAATCAATTTTTGTAAAAATATTAGCACCACAAAGTTCTTCAAGCATATCATCTAATCTAGGAATAGGATAGCGATACTTTACAGTGATTTTTTTGATCGCTCTACAATCAACACACATACGCATGGTACCATATTTCTTTGGCACAAGTACTGCGCATGGACTAAGACTTTCCCGAATGTGCCCTTTAGCCAACAAGTCCTCCACTTGTCATTGCAACTCCTTAGTCTCCTCGGGATTGCTACGGTAGGCTGGCCTATTTGGAATTTATGCTCCAGGTACAAGATCAATTTGATGCTCAATCCCTCTTATTGGTGGCAAACCAGGGGGTATCTCCTCGGGAAACACATCTTTATACTCCTGCAATAATTCAGAAAAGACATTTGGCAACTTAATAGTTGAGTTAGTTTCAATCATCAAGTTGGAACAAAAACGCAACATAATTAAAGCTCTCTTTCCTAAGTATGCACACTTCAGCTCTCTCTCTTTACAATAAAAGGAAGTTTTACTCACTTTTTCACTATTCTCACTCAACTCTCCTTTTACCTCAA
>CAOGCB010650751.1:0-12551 GCA_948266635.1 Cnidoscolus chayamansa
AGGAATAAGAAAAATTTATACAGGTATAGTGAGGAAGTTGTGTTTTAAATTATCCCTTACAGTATGAATAGTGGTTTCACTGTAGAGATGTAGGAAATCACTGTTCATTCTGTGGGAGGCATGTCATAGGGGATGTGACAGAGTTTATGTTAGAAAAGCGCCAAAATTATTGTTGAATGTTGAATCGACAACAAGCTTTAGGTGTTTAACAAAGAAATGGTGAAAATGACACCTACAGGTTGATAAAGATTGATTGAATGAAAAGAGATAATGTGATTCTATAATGTCAAATGTTGATGAAGGAAGTTAAGAAATGCAAGTTAAATAGGTTGGGTTAAATTAAAGATAGTAAGAAGTTGGTTTTGACTTTCTTAGAAAAATAGAGTTTCTAGTACTCAAAAGAGCAGTTCGATCACCGGAGCTAAGCTTATGACTGAGTCATAATGGGTATCCGAAGGACGTTATTGAAGCACTACCTGGCTCGATGAATGAAGTAACGTGGTAGTCAAAGGATGTTAATGAGACATTGTCCGACCAAAAATATAATAAGGTTGTCGAAGGATGCTATAAAGGCATTGTTCAATTAAGGTTATTGTTCGGCAGTTAAGGGGTACTGATAAGGTATTGTTCGACTAGAGTTATGGTTCCCTATACCCTTAGGCTCCAAAGTGTATTAATAAAAGATCTAATTAAATTTTATCTAAGTTATTAAGTATGAAATGATACTATGTTATGTGTGGAACTAACAGATATGTTTTATAGTATGAAAAGGGTTCAAATGCCTCTTCTCTAATCCTAAGTCCATTAAATGTAGGAGAGGACCTCAGGAATCAAATACTACAATGATAGGATGAAGGATTGTCAATAGGCTATTGTTTAGGTGATGAGTGGATGCCAAATTTTTATGTTAAAATTATACAAAAATAAATGAAATGTTTCAAGCATATGCATGCATCATGAATTGTAGGTCGACTGCATTAGACTCACGAGATATGTTACATTGCATAATGTTTTGATGATATGGTGATTTATGGATGAACCTTGGACTCCATTATAAATGATGATGTAATAGTAATAGAATGACAAAAGGTAAGCTAATACCGAGATGGCATAAAGGAGATTCTTTGTATCAGTATATGGTAAGTCCAAAATGGTCGAAATGAGCTTTTTGACACTATACTTAATAGTAATGAAGGCTAGAGGATTTTCTTTGACAGTTCAGGTCAAGAAGTCTATGTGGACATAATCACCTTATGGCAAGGTTACATGAACTATTTTTCAATGATGTAGACATGAGTATGAAATTAGTTATTTTATGAATATTAATTAATGTTTTCTATATCTACTCACTAAGCTATTCTAATAGCTTACCTTTTTTCTATGACCTTCCCTCATTCTCCCTCCCGATCTTCATTTTCCACAAGGTTGTTGTAGATGCATGAAAATTTCAGGTTGTATCAAATGATCTTATGTGTAGTTGATGTTTCCCCAAGAAAATAGTCATGTAAAATGATATGTAAAGAATATGTTAATGTAACAGATTATGTACAGGCACAATATGGTCACCAATAGTTAATGATGTATGGATAACCGAATGGTGATGTAGTCATGTATCTCTCATATGATTGCCTTATGCCTATAATAGTTATGAATGCATGTTTATGAATGTATGTGAAAAAATGAAATGAAATGAATAAGAAATGAAACAAAATGATATGACATGTAACATTTAATGAAAATGTTAGGCTTGCTAGGGTTCTTGTCACCTTCGGAAGTCTAGTTCCTACATACACGTCACAAAGTAGAAGTAGAGACAAAGGAATGGGGTCATCATTAGGAGCACATGCAGGAGGCTCCACTGCACCAGCACACATCTTTACCATGACACAACAGGAGGCAAACACCTCCAACATAATGGTGTCAGGTAATATTTGATTGGCTGCTCTGTTGTGCGTGTTTTGATATACCCAGGCACTTACCACTCTTTCATATCATTGAGGGCTATGAGCAGTATAGGGGTGAGGACTGCTTGGATGGAGTGTCCCCTATAGATTTGTCGACCCACTTGTGATCCAAAATTGGCAGAGTTGATTTGTCAATGTTGTCTAGTCTTCATGGAGGATAGATTCCTTGTAGTTGACTTGGTGGTTCCAGATTTGACCGATTTCAACATCATTCTAAGGATGGATTGGTTGTTCTATACATGATGCTACCTTGGACTGCAAGAACAAGGTAGTCAGGTTTAGAGGATAGAGCGGGTCTAATGTGATATTTCAGGGGAACATATCAAGCATGCCCACATGCTTGATATCTGTTATGCAAGTGCATAGGTTACTTAGAAAGGGATGCTAAAGGTACCTAGCTTATGATAGGGAAAGAGATGTAAATGTTAGAGGGCTAGAGTCATTGTCAATTATAAGACAATTCTTAAATGTGTTTCCTGATGACCTTACAAGAATACCACCTAACAAGGAAATCAAGTTTGAGATAGAATTAGTACTAGGTGTTAGACACATCTCTATCCCACCTTACAGGATGGCACCTACAGAATTGAAAGAGCTAAATGCACAATTGCAAGTCTTGGTGATCAATGGTTTCATTAGGTCATGAACATCACCATAGGGCGCACCAGTGTTGTTTGTAAAGAAGAAAGATAAAATGACGAGAATGTGTATTGATTATAGACAGTTGAACAAAGTAACGATGAAGAACAAGTACCCGCTACCAAAGATTGATGATTTATTTGATTAGTTCGTAGGAGCTAGTTGCTTCTCCAAGATAGATTTGAGATCAGGCTATCATCAATTTGGGGTCAGGGATGGTGATGTTATGAAGGCCACCTTCAAAACGAGGTATGGCCATTATGAGTTCCTAGTAATATCATTTTGGTTAACCAATGGCCCTGCAACATTCATGGATCTTATAAACTGAGTATTCATACCATTTCTAGATCCCTTTATGATAATCTCAATCGATGATATCTTGGTTTATTCCAGAAACTATGAAGAACATGCCCAACACTTGAAGATGGTACTGAAAACACTGAGAGAACACTAACTGTAACTGAAATTCACAAAGTGTGAGTTCTAATTAAGGAGCATCTCTTTCTTAGGTCATGTGGTGTCAAAATATGGCATTAAGGTTGACCTCAAGAAAGTTGAGGCAATAACAAACTAGCATACGCCCACTATAATGAAAGAGAGTAGAAGTTTCTTGGGTTTGGGTGGTTATTACAAGAGATTTATATAGGATTTATCCAAGATTGTTGCTGTTATAGCCAGATTCACATAGAAGAAACTAGATGTTCATATGGTCTAAAGCATGTGAAGAAAGTTTTCAAGAGTTGAAAAGAAAGTTGACCACGACACCGGTGTTAGCCTTATCAAAGACTGGGGAAGATTTCACCGTGTATTATGATGCATCCAGAGTGGGTTTACGATGTGTTCTGATGTAGAATGATAAAGTAATATCTTATGCATATATATAGTTAAAGAAGCATGAGAGAAACTTCCTTACTCACAATTTTGAGATGGTTGCAATGATTTTTGCTCTAAAAATGTGGAGGCACTACCTCTGTGGGATAAGATGTGAGATCTTCACCAATCATAAGAGCCTTCAGTATATCCGAGTCAGCGAGATCTAAATCTAAGATAAAAAAGATGGGTTAAGTTACTTAGTGATTACAACAACAAAATACAGTATCATTCGGGCAAGGCAAAATAGTTGCATATGCCCTCAGTCGGAAGTCATGGAGTAGCTTATCTCATATTACTATAATATGTAGGTCAATGGTCACATAATTTTATAAGTTGATCAGCTAGGGGCTTCAATTGGAGTTAGCATAAAATAGTGCCTTAGTGGCATATATGATAGTTACTCTGGTGTTTCTTGAGCAGGTGGATTAGAAGCAATATGAGAACCGAAAGTTGGTCAAAATAGTAAGAACTATATAGAAAGAGGAGACAGAAGAATTTAGATTTGACAACCAAGGCATTCTCCGCTTCGGCAAACAACTATGTGTGCCAGACAATATTGGGTTGAAGGGGAACATTATGAGGGAAGCACATGATACTCGGTATAGTGTTCACCCTAGGGCAACAAAGATGTACCAAGACTTGAAGAAATTGTATTGGTGGCCTTCAATGAAGAAAGAAATTACTCAGGTCATGTTGTTATGTGGTGTGTGCCAAAGAGTAAATTTGGAGCACTAGAAGCCAACAGGGGTGCTAAACCTACTGGCAGTTTCAGAATGGAAGTGGGAACACATCTCCATGGATTTTATTGTGGGTTTACCCATCAACTCCAACAAAGGTGACTCAATTTAGGTCATAGTGGATAAACTAACCAAGTTGATGCATTTCATACCTGTCAAGACAAGGTACTCAGTGTATAAGCTAGCACGGATTTAAATGGAGGAGATCATCAGGTTACATGGTATACCAATATCTATAATATCTAACAGAGAACCCTAGTTTTCCTCACAATTCTAGAGAAGTCTGCAAAATGTTATGGGTACATGGTTGTACTTTAACACTGCCTTTCATTAATAAACAAATGGACAATCAGAGAGAACCATTCAAACCATAGAAAATATGCTTCAAATGTGTGTGTTGGACTTTAAAGGTTCATGTAAGAAACATCTACCATTGGTGGAGTTTGCTTATAATAAAAGCTACCATTCAAACATCGAAATGGCTCCTTATGAGGCTTTATATAAGAGGAAGTGCATATCTCTAGTGTGTTGGAAAGAGGTTAATGAATAGGCTTTGGCTAGACTTGATATTATAGAGATCACCAACAGGTTGATTCCTGTAATTCGAGAAAGACTCATGATTGTTGTCAATAGGCAAAATAATAATGCCGATGTAAGGCAAAAACAACTAGTGTTTCAAGAGGGACATGGTCTTATTAAAGATATCACCATGTAACACTTAACACTTTTCCAATATCGAATTTTGAGTTTTCGATTGGAATATTTACGAAATATTTGAAAATCGGGCTGAAATAGTGATTAGGGACCACAATGATAGGTTAAAAGAGTTTAGGGACTAAAATGAAAGTTTTAAGGACTTAAAAGTAAAGTGGGAAAAGTTAGAGGACTAAAGAGGAAGTTTAGCTAGGACAAGCTTGGAAGACTAGGTTCATCATCGAAACTAGTTGGTCACCTCCACTATAAATAGTAAAGGCAGCAGACCAAAGTAAAGTTTTGGCAAAAAGCTTGATCTTCTCTCAACTCTCTCAAGCCTCCATAAAACCTAAACTCTACAAACTCTAGTGGATTGAAACAAGTAAGAGATTAATATAAGTAAAATCAAAACATTAAAGTTAAAGAAAGTGTAGAAGAAAAGTTTGAGAAGAAAGGAAATAAGAAAAGATAAAAAATGGTTGGATTCAAGTTCTAGTAAGCTCAACCTCTCTAATCCAGGTTAATTTGATATTATAATGATGAATAAGCACATAATGGGTGACATTCATGAGTGTTGTTAAATGCACATCTAGGATGAAATATAAGATTGCATGTAAAGAAAGTGTGAAATCAAATGTTATTGTAAGTTAAAACTTATAGAAGGATATGAAAATGGTGAATGGTTAATGCGTGATAATGAAATGATGTTAAATTGTGTTGATTGAAGTAGTTGGGATGTGTTTGAATAGTGCAAATGAGATAAATTTTCAGGTTTTGGCATGTAAAACATGCAAAAACAAAGGTTTTGGCATGTAAAACATGCAAAAACAAAGGTTTTGGCCTTTGCCAAAACTCAAGTTTAGCAGCCTAAAGTGAAGGGTTAGCTGCCAAAACCTGGATTGGTCATGCCAAGGCAAATGGGCAAGCTGAAACTCAGTTTCAGATGTCGAAGGAGGACTTTTGGCTGTCAAAATGGGAGCATAGGGGGTTTGCAGCAATTGAACCCTGCTACAAAAAAGAGACTTTTGTCTCTGTAAGGATGACCTTCGGTTGTCGAACTTGCCGCTAAAAGTCATCTGTCCGGCAACTTAAATCTAAGTTGCAATGTATGATTATATGCTTTGTTTTGCTATGTTAGTTGGGGGTTATGGGATTGTTTTAAGTATGTTTAAGATCTATGTATAGTCTCTAATCTAAAGTATAAAATACAGGATCAAACCCCAAAACACAGGGATATCAATGACAAACTAGCAATTCTTCGACATGTCAGTTTCCAGGTGAATGGATATGAACTAAATGTTTTACAACATAGAAAAATGAAATGCTTATGGCATGTTCATGCATCACGATTGTTATAGGATGTTTACATTAGAACATGAGATATATTGCATTGAATTGATTACATGATTTTGTGATAAGTGATATTGGACGACCCTCGATCTCGTATGTTAATGTTTTATGACCTACTAATAATATCCCTAGGAATGTCCCTCAGATATGTTTATGTATGTCTGTTTTGCATGTCCCTCAAGACGTACCATGGACTGTCCCGCAGAAGAAACACATATGAAGTTAGGACATTTCAGGGGATCTTTATGTTATGTATACGTATATTGTAAGTCCAAGATAGCTGAAAGGAGCTTCTTGGCACATATTAATATTTTGGATAGTTCTCGAAAGATGGCTTTGCCAACTAGAACTACTCAGGGATCTTTGTGACAATATTACCTAAGGTGAAATGTTTGAAGGTGTTGCATTACATGTGCATAAAAGGTTTATTTTATGTGATATATTTTATTTATATGCTTACTAAGCTATTCAAATAGCTTACTCATTTTATGTCCACCCATCCCATCCCCAATTCCCATCTCATTTTTCACAACTATGCAGGACGTACCAAAAAACACATGGTAGATTAGATGTCTCTCTATGAAATTATTTGTGTTATGTGCCTAGGAAAATGTCAAATGTTTAATGTTAAAAACTATGTTTAAGTTATGTTTTAGAAATCTCATGTACATAAGTTTATTATGATAATATGTACAGGTATATGTAGAACACCTTTTTAAATATTCTTTATGTTATATTGTACTTAAATGTATTAAATGCGTGAGATTTCTATGTTAATATAAATGTTAAGTTAAATTTTTATGTTAATGTTATGTTCATAAGTTAATGTTAATAAAATGAAAACGGAATGTCACGTAATATTACGACTTGTTAGGGCTTCGGTCACCTTCTGGTGGTTGGAATTCTAACATTGCTAGCAATCCGGTAGGGCGGGTTATTACATCTCTAATGAAAGATGTGGTTCAATTTCATAAAAAGAGTAAGTTAGCTCCAAGGTACATCAAACCATTTGAAATAATTAAGAAATTAAGTGATGTTACCAAAATGTTTGATTTACCTGCATCTATGGAAAGAATTCACCTGATGTTCCATGTATCAATGCTGAGGAAACATGTGTCAGATCCAAGCAAAGTACTTAGAGAACCAAATTTTGAGATTTTAGAGAATCGCACCTATGTAGAGTAACCTATATGGATTCTTGACCCATAGATCAAAAGACTTCAGAACAAGGAGATACCCATGGTTAAGGTGTTGTAGAACCACCATAATATATAAGAATATATCGGGAAAACTAGGGAATTCATAGTTCAATAGTACCCCACTTATTTCATTGTTTAAACCAAAATAGGAAATACTTTCCCTTAATGTAATGTAAGATATGTAAAAGAATGATGTTATATTATGTATAAAAATATGTCCATGTTATGTGCTATGTGTAATGAGTATGTTCTATGTATGAACTATATGTGTGATGAACATTTGAGGATAAATGTTCATAAAGGGAGGAAGTATTTAGCACTCGATATTTCTCTATTGTTGAAATCCGAATTATTGAACACAATATTCATAGAATATGTGGAAACCAGGCCAAAAAAAATGAATAAAGGTAAAAATGTTAACAGAAAATTTATAAAGGATTAAAATATAAAATTTTAAAGTTGTAAGGATGGAAAAGAAAGATAAAGTGTACGAAATAATTAAAAGAGAAAATGAACAAACGGACACAATAAGTGAGGTTTGAAAACTGAACTAGAGGTCCAGTTCCTGAACCTAGGCCGATCCTTGTCCCTATAAAAAGGGAGTGGCCACTAGCTGGAGAAGGTTTACATGTAGAAACCTTCTCCCTATTATTCCAACAGAACCCATAAATTATCCAAATGAAAAGATAGCAATATAAAGCAAGTAAACAACTAATAGTGTGCATATTCACCATAGAAGTAGAAGAAATCTCATAAAAGAGTGACAGAACTAAGGGTTCTAACCATTTGCAAAAGGAGAATCGGTGGAACTTTGAGTGATTCAAGCTCCACAACAATAATCATTTTTAAAACAGGTTAATAAATAGATTTGTAACTTGTTTTGATGTGATGAAGTAAAGATTTAGATACATGCATGAAAATTTGAAAGAAATTGATGAATGTTGATGGTTGTCGGGTTTAAGTCTCTATTTTTTTTTATGAAATGTGTTATTGCATGCTAGTGTTAGATGAATGAAACTATAATGTATGAGTTTATGTTAGAAAAACATCAAAAGTGTTGTTGCATGTTGAATCGACAACCAACTTTTGGGTGTATATCATAGAAATGTTGAAAATGACACCTAAGGGTTTGATGAAGTATTGATTGAATGAACAGAGATAATTTGAAGTTTAATGTGATGTTATAACGTCAAATGCTGATGGAGGAAGTTAAGAAATGTGTTTTTATTGTGAAAATGCAAGTTTAATAGGTTGGATTAAATTGGAAATGGTTAGAAGTTGGTTTTAACCTTTTAGGAAAAACTCAGTTTTCGATAGTTGAAAAAGTAGTATGGTCACTAGAGCTAAGCTTGAATAGTCAAAGGATGCTATTAAAGTAGTCCTTGGCTTGGTGAATGAAGTAACATGGTAGTAGAAATATGTTAACGAGACATCGTTCGACTAGAAATATAAGAAGGTCGACGAAAGATGTTACAGAGTCATTGTTCGATTAAGGTTATTGTCTGGCAGCTGAGGGGTACTGATAAAGTATCATTTGGCTAGAGTTATGGTTCGATAACTAAGGAATGTGATTACAATATTGCTCAGTGAGGAAAGAGATATGGCTTGGAACTAAATGAGCTACAACAAGGTTCAACCCATACATTTTGGTTTCGATGTGTATTAATAAAGAATTTGGAAAATAACTTTTATCTAAGTTATTAAGTATGAAATGATAATATGTTATATGAGGAACAAAGGGATATGTTGTATAGTATGAAAAGGGTTCAAATGCCTCGTCTTTAATCATAAATCTGTCAAATATAGGAGCAAACCTCGTTAATCAGAGACTACATTGAAAGGACGAAGAATTCATTAATATGTTATTGTCTAGGTGAGTGGATGTCAAATGTTTATGTTAAAATGATATAGAAAATAAATGAAATGTTTACGGTATATGCATGCATCATGAGTTATAGGTTGACTGCATTAAATTCATGAGATATATTGCATTGCATAATGATATGATCTTTGATGATACAGTGATTTATGAATAAACTACAGACTTCATTATGAATGATGATGTAATGGTAATAAAATTGCAAAAAAGGTAAGGTAATATTGAGATGGCTGAAATGAACTTTTTGATATCAGTATATGGTAAGTCTAAAATGTCCAAAATGAGCTTTTGGTACTATACTTAATAGTAATAAAGGCCCAAGAATTTGCATGGACAGTCTAAATCAAGGCCCGAGGATGAGTTCTAATGCTATTAATAGTTCGAAAATCAGGTTGTTACATCTGTGGCTCCGTCCAAAGCATAATATAGAACAATCCTTGTCAATGAAGTTAGTTCAGTCATAGTCAGGGTTAAAATTTTGTAGTTTGAATATGTATTATGTTACGAACGGATTTTATGGCCTAGGAGTTTAGGCACCTAAACTAATGAGATTAGTAAGAAAATGACTAAATAAGGTAAGAATAGGAACTAAGAGAGTAGAAAATGGAAAGGAAAATGGTAAAGGAAAAGAAAGTAGCAAGGGAAAAGAAGTGAAAAATAGAATGTATGGAAAATGTGTAAGTAAGAAATACAAAGATATAGTGAAATATATGTATAGAAAAGAAACATGAAGTAAAAATAAATAAGACAATGGGAAGGAAAAATAGAAATAGAAAAATAAAGGAAAAAGGAAATAAAAAGAAAAAAGAAAAGCAAAATGTTTAAAAGTCAACAAAAGGGGCTTAGGGATAAATGTCACCCTTAAGCACCCTTAAAACACAAAAATTGGCAGCAGGCAAGAAAGGAAAGGAAAAGAAAAGCAACGGGAAAGAAAGGAAAAGGAAGGCAAAAGAGAAACAAGAAGAAGAGAGGAAGAAGAAGAAGAGAACGAAGAAGATGAAAGTTTATAGAAAAAGGTTAGTGCATCAACTTTTGTTACTTTAAAAGTATTAAAAGAGATTTTTATGGAGAAAAGGGGAATTAGGGTTAAAGTTAAAATTTGACTTAGAAATCTGAAAAACAAGTTTGGTGATTAAAACATGATTTGTAGCTTTGAATCAAAGTATAGAAGATGAAAGAAGTGAGAAACTAGCTAAAGAAGTGAAATATGGAAAATTAGTCACGTGAATAGTAACCTTGTGATACTGTTTCGGAGACACAAATGACATCCAAAATTGATAAATAATATACCGGTAGAAAGCTTAAGATGTTAGCTACAAATGTCTAGACACTATTTTTGTGATATTAGATCATTTGAGGTATGAAAATATAGTATGAACAGACAAAGGTCAAAACTGTCTGGTTTTGAAATTTCAGAATAGGGCAGTGGATGTAGGTAGTGATTTGAAAACCTTAATGAAGAGATAAAATTATGAAATTTGTTATGAAGCTTGGTTATGATTTTATGCCCCAAAAGATTTTATCTCACAAAATTTTATTCTAGAAATTTTTATAGGACATTCTAATCTTTCTATTGATATATCATTTATCAGTTTTGGACTTCATTTGGTCCTCCAAAACAGTGATACAAGATTACTGTTCACGCACAGGTTCAGTAACTGGCAGTGTGACCTTTAGCTGTTTTTCCTACTTTTTCGTGCATCAAATGATTTAATATCACAAAATGGTATTCTAGACATTTGTATCTAATATTATAAGCTTTTTTTGATATATTATTTATAAATTTTGAATGTTGTTTGGGTCTCCGAAATATTGACACAAAGTTACTGTTCACGTGACTAATTTTTCAGATTTCACTTATTTAGCTAGTTTCTCACTTCTTTCATCTTCTATACTTTGATTCAAAGCTAAAAATCATGTTTTAATCACCAAACTTGTTTTTCAGATTTCTAGGTCAAATTTTAACTTTAACCATAATTCTCCTTTTCTCCATAAAAATCTCTTTTAATACTTTTAAAGTAACAAAAGTTGATGCACTAACCTTTTTCTATAAACTTTCCTCTTCTTCCTTCTCTTCTTCTCCTTTCTCTTTTCCCCTCCTTTTCCTTTCTTTCCCGTTGCTTTTCTTTTCCTTTCTTGCCTTCTGCCAATTTTTGTGTTTTAAGGGTGCTTAGGCCACTCGTATCGGGCGGAGAAGTGAGAAGGAGGAGAAGAAGTCCTCCAGGAGGACTACTCGCATTGGATGGAGGAGAAGGAGGAGGAGTTCTCCTCCGGCTCACTTTCCAAGTGAGGCAGGGAGAACTTCTCCTCCGCGGAGAAGAAGAAGATATGGCCACTTAGCAGTGGCCACGTGCATGCATGGGTTTTCTTTATTTTGTTTGTTTTTTTTTTAATAAATGGATTTGATTTTGTTTTTATTTTATTTTTTTTAATAAATAGATTTAGTTTAGTTAAATTTTTTTAATTAATTTATAAAAATAATTTTAAATAAATATTTTTTTAATTATATAATGTAAATATTTAATAATATTTTAGTAGTCATTTTGATGTAAAAGAGAATGAGGAGTATGTGGAGGAGTTATGTACTGGGCCTACAAAATATGATGTGGAGGAGAGAGTTAGTTATTTAGTAGTCCTTCATTTAGTAGTCCTTCTAATGCGGGTGCCCTTAAGGGTGATATTTATCCCTAAGCCCCTTTTGTTGACTTTTAAACATTTTGCTTTTCTTTTCTTTTTTTTTTATTTCCTTTTTTCCTTTATTTTTCTATTTCTATTTTTCCTTCCCATTGTCTTATTTATTTTTACTTCATGTTTCTTTTCTATACATATATTTCACTATCTCTTTGTATTTCGTACTTACACATTTTCCATGCATTCCATTTTTCACTTCTTTTCCCTTGCTACTTTCTTTTCCTTTACCATTTTCCTTTTCATTTTCTACTCTCTTAGTTCCTATCCTTACCTTATTTAGTTATTTTCTTGCTAATCTCATTAGTTTAGGTGCCTAAACTCTAGGCCCTAAAATCTGTTCGTAACATTTCTCCCCTCCTAAAAAAAAATTTCGTCCCCGAAATTCAATTGCAACAACTTTCTACTTACTACATATTAACATTCAAATTAGATTACTTATGAACTTATCAAAGAGAGAAGTACTAACCTTCAAACAAATGAGGATATAATTGCCTCATCTCCATTTCTCTCTCCCATGTGGCCTCCT
>CAOGCB010651056.1:0-11140 GCA_948266635.1 Cnidoscolus chayamansa
AGTTCAACCCTGAAAGTAACCTACACATAAGCCCAAGGTCCATTTACAAAAAGACAATTAACAATCTAGAGCATCATTGGGCCTTTCGTCATCTGTAGCTAGTCGGTAGGACCAGAGACCAAGAGTAATCCGAACAACACCACACCAAGTCATAGGACAGAGCTCCACCACGTGCACTATTGAATTTGAGTTTACTAAGCTTTTGATTTGCTTCAAGGAGAAAAGGGTTGGCGATGAAATTGGTAAAATGTATTCCTGTCCATGGCAGATTCCTCAGTTTTAGGAATTTGGATCTCAGCAAAATTTTTTACATATATACGTGTCACCTTACAACCATGCAAGGAAGGAATGCTATCTGCAAAAATAAAATAAAAAAAAAATTAATTACAGAAGGAGCCGTGAAAACTGAAATCTCGGATACACTTTCTTCATTGATGAAATTTATGTACAGCTTGATAATGTTCAAGCATACTGAGTAAGATAATGAGACCTCTAAGCTCCTACAATAATTTTATGGATTTACAGGTGCCAGTACTGGAGCATAGCTTGACGCATCAGGATTGCTAGAATGCTGCCCATAGATATGTTGACGACATTGACGGCATCATTGTTAAGCTGCAAAACAAGGCCAAAAAACATTCGTCAAACACGTTGAGAAACTTCCTCCTTGAAATGACGGTCCACATCCTAAACCCATAAATTCACCTTAGCCGATATACAGAGATTGAGATGCTGCAAATAGAGTTACAGAAAATTGGCATCGTGGCTTACTATGGACAGTTATCCATTATTCTGTAGAATTTTAAGACCTATTAATTCCCTTTTCTAAATGTACCAATTACCTAGTGCCCCATGGAGGTACTCATTTAAGTGATGTTTCCAGACAAGACACATCTCAATCCCCTTGTCTGCTCACCGCTCTACAGGTGGAATACGTATGATGCATAAAGAAGGCCTATCCATTTAAGTTATTCCAAAACTAACCAGATGATAAGATGATTAATCAAAGATTGAGGTTGATCACTGCCTAACATTCTGGCCCATCAAGCCCAAAGCACTCCTTTACTACGAACTTATAAAAATAGCTGATCATAGATGCACTTGATTATATAAATGAAGTAAACGTCTATCTGATTACCCATTGAAACCCTTCCTTCTCTTGGAACGAAGCACCTATTATGCTCTCACCAAAATTAGCAATCTGGGAAGCTATCACACATATAACTGCTTCAGCAGGATGTATCTGTTTTGGATAAAGGAGAAAGCATATGGTAAGAGACTCTCAAACTTATATCCAAACATCAAGGCATGGCATTGAATGAGAGTATGACACCAAAAAAAATCATCTGAAGAAAAATATAACTAAAATACTGTCAAATGGCAGCCATCTAGCTAATAAGGGCCTGTGAATCCTACTCATATGAAAATTTAAGAGGGCTTGCCCTTGGATAAATGTGAATTTCAATATATAATTTGATGCCTAAGATGGAAAAATCAAGTGATGGTAGCTTAATTTATGTTGAATGACTAAGAAGAATAAAAGTTTTTGTTTATAAAAGGAACAGAAATAACCAATGATATTCCTTAGGGTATAACTATCAACATCCACCTCAGAAAGTTATCTAAAGTTAATACTAAACACATTAGAAAACATACTTAATTATATTTCCCTTTGTGAATATTTACTTATTCGAGACAATTATGCACTTCACGACCTAAGGATAAATAATAAACTTGGATGAAAACGATTATCCTACACATTCCATGGAAGAAATCATATCTTAAACTATGGCAGAATTGTAAAGTATTATGTGTTCGTAACAATATGATTGGTTCCACAAGAATACAGGTTTCATCTTGCCCATTGTCAAGTGCATTTCCCTTCCCCTGAGTTTGCTGATAATACGTATCTGTTTTTCCTTTTGCAATTTGAACTAAATTAGAGCATAAATAGGTCAAACAATCAAAAGACACCTTGATTCTATTCCTGAAACTCCCTTGTATTCCCAATCCCACCTAAAAATACCTGCATCAAATCCTAACCTTTCTGTCCACAACATAGTGCTGCTGAATAACAAAAGGAAACAGAAAGGAGAGGCACATTCATGGATCCACCAAAAAAACCAATCATGTATAATAACAATTTCGTTATGATTTTTTTCCTTTTTCTGTTGTATAATCATTTTATCTTGCATGTGAGATAAGGCAATCCAAACATAAAGGAAAACACTGTAAATTAAGAAAGAATGATCCAAACCAATAGAAGAAAGTCGAGCACAAACAAAGTTCTGATAGTAAATTATACCTCACCCATGAAACAACCAATAGAGGCAAGAAGAATTGATGCCAACAACCCAGCAAATGTTCCCTCAACACTTAGAGCCCCTTCTGTTCCCCTTGGAACTACCTTAAATGTTGTAGCAAGATACCTGATCATGCCACCCAAATTGAAATAATAAAACTGAGTGATAATCCAGGAGCTAACCAATATATACATATATTTCTTTCCAGATTACTTGTACATTCTTATTTTGTTTCTTTACAAGGAACAAAGAAGACAAGCAAAAGTGCCACAAACAAGATGCGAGTAATAAATGGGGTGGGAGTACTATACAAAATTTTTCATAGTCACACCAGATGATTTAACATACAATGCAGACAACAGCAAAGGAGATGACATAGTAATTGACATGCTTTCTCTTCAAGTGAATGAAATGAAACTTGATATATTAGTCTGGTTCTGGTACTTGTATATCAACATCCATGTTGTTACGAATCATGATCATATGAAGCTCAAATGGCCCCAACAAACCAACCTTTTCATACATTTATGATTTTATACAAAACCTTTTAATTTTGTCAAATTTAACCTATTTCAGAAGATCAGTTGCAACATGATCATTTGAAAAAAAAAAAAAACCAATACAATCTCATTATTAATTTTTTAAAAATAAAATTTTAATCATCTCTCTCTCTCTTTCAGTTGGAAATAAGAGAAACAGAAAGAAGGAAGCTGAATTACATCTATGTCTATATAATTAGTAGTAAAGTATGTTTACTCTCTTCAGTTTTGACCTGTGGGTAAAACTGACAAACTCAGGTCTCATATGAAAGAATCCTGAAGCTTTCGTAATGCCTATTTCAAGATCACAATAATTAACACATTCATCTTTTGTGTCACAATAGTTAGTTTTGGCATATTACATTCAGTTCATTAATCATCAATACGAATGAGTTCAAAACTAAAGATAGCACGGAAATGCATAGGAAGAAAGATAATGAAGTTCGATATTTTAATGATTAGTTTAAGCATGCACAAAAAAGAAGTTGTAAGATTTAGAATGAACTATCAAATTCTCAGAATAAAGAGTTGCATTCTTACGTAGTTTTCCCATATGCCTTCCCTATCTCACTTGAAACAGTATCACTCAACTTAGTACAGAAGCTGGCTACAAATCCAAGTTCCCAAAGCCGAGAAAATGCCTCTCCGCCGATTCTATTTATCAACAAAAAAGCGCACAGACAGCCAGCAGCACTGGAACCAATCACACTGCCAGGCCCCCTTCTTCCCTTCCTCTTCTCAGCCACTCCTTGCGCTTCCTTTTGCGCCATTTTCACCTTCGTAGCTGCGGTGCCCTGACAGCACAATGAATTTAAAAAAGGATTCAATCACTGAGAATATTACCCTTTAAACCAGTCAATCAATAAACAATTCCTTTTTGGTTTCGCACAGAACAGAACCAAATACTTAGCAATTTATTAAATACAAAAATCGCATGCTAAATCCAAACAAAAATACAATAAAGCAAGCACTTAAGACACGGATATGAACGTAGATATTTGGACTCACTATAACGAAATAAGAAGCAACGAGGAGGAACCCAGAAGGCCCAAAAGCGCGCCAAGTGATAGTACCCAAAAGAAACGCAGCGCAAATGCCAGATAACGAAAGGCCAGAGACCAGAATAGGAGACCCCACAGTGAATACCAACAAGTTGGTGAAGAAAGCAGATGGCCAAGTGGGCGGAGATGATTGGATCAAGTTTATAGCCTCCGATAGAGGTCCCTGCATGGAGAACGCTTGGGGTCTGTGAGGCAAAGGCAACACTGAGAGAAATCTAGGATGAGGAGCTAAAGCTTTACTAAGTAAAATTGGGGATCTGGGGAAGTGAAGATGAGGGAAGGAAGTGGAATTGACGTGGAGAATAGTTGACAATGCCATTTTTATGATGTTGCTCCTGCTCCTGCTCCTGCTCCTGCGTGCTGGCGCCGGAATTCGGTCCTGTAGTTCATAAAAAATGGGCGGGCGAAGCTCCGTTAGATTAGCTTATCTACAACAATAAATTTTTATACTATCTTCCTTAATTTATTTTTAAAAAGTAATCGTTTTTAATAAAAAAAAATTAATACAGATTTTTTTTGAAAAAATTGCTCTCCTCCATCCAAACAGAGTGTTGGGCTTGCAAAGCCATGCCCAGTGGGCTCATCATAATTACTATCGTCAAGCCCTAGCCAGAAGAGCAAACATCTTATCCGTTTGGATTGAAAGCACAACCAGCACAATTGAGCAATCGATAAGCTCTACTGAGGAGGAGAGAATGTCTATACAATCTTCTATGATGCTCTCATCTTCTACTTTGTCTTCTTCTATCACACCGCAACCTTTTTTTTCTTTTGCAAGTAACTCGTCCATTACTAGCACTCCGTTTATTGTCGGCTTCTCTCTGCTCAAATCAAAATCATGTATACGGATGCCATTTCCTGTTACTAGCAGCCGCAATTTTGAGGTTCGGTCCCAGAAAAATGAAGAGAAGGAACTCGCTCGTGTACCCCTTGATCAACGTTGGATGTTCGAAGAGTCCGAGCTCAATGGCCCTGTATTTCTACTCCCTTCTTTATTTATATTTATATTTTTCTTTCTTTCTTTTAATTTTTTTTAATAGCTCCCATTTTTTCTAATTTTTGTTTTTGTGTTTAGAAACAAAAATGTGATGCTGGGTTCATATTCTGCTCATAAATATAGCTATCTTAGCTGGGTTTTGTTGTGTAGGACATTTGGAATACGACTTGGTATCCTAAAGCTGCAGATCATGTGAACACGGATAAACCCTGGTACGTTGTTGATGCAACTGATAAAATTCTGGGGAGACTGGCTTCCACAATTGCTATTTATATCCGTGGAAAGAATTTGGCAACTTATACTCCTAGCGTGGACATGGGAGCATTTGTGATTGTGGTATGTAGTTTTTGGAGTCTTGTCTACATATTGCCTTAGGTTCATTAGCAATGTACATAGACTACTTACTCTGAGTGTCTCAATATTGCCAATGTGTTATGAAGATAAACCTTTAGACTCATTTACTTTCTGTGGCTTTTGTTTTCCTGGTCTAATCTAGGGTATGAATGGCGCTTGATTACAAGTTATTGCCACAAATAAATGGCGCATTCTAAGTTACTTTTAGTTCCAACTTTTAATGTCATCTATAATGGTTGGTTGATCCTATTTTTGTTTTGAGAGGCAATTTCTCTTTTCTTCTAATTACCACCTTCATCAGAGCTGGTAGGTGTAAGTCGATCTGAAAGCTACATGCAGCAATTGAATGTCAAAAGGATGTTGTAGTATAAAGTTGTAGATGCACTATAAGATACTGTTATTTATTTTGATCTTTGATCATTTCAAATCTACTCAACAGCTTCCATGAGTGCCACTATGTTTTGGTTTTGTCTCTAGACATTATGATTAGAGGCTTTAAACTTTTCAGCATAGGTGATGTTACAGCTTAGAAACCTTCTGTAGAGCACATAAATAATGTTTTTATTTTTAGTTGGTTGCACATAATTCTACCTGCTTCTCAAGGTTCTGGAATACTGAAACTTTTGATATCAAAAGGTGAATGCTGAGAAGGTTGCTGTATCTGGGAAGAAAAGGACCCAAAAGCTATACAGAAGGCATTCAGGAAGACCTGGTGGTATGAAAGTGGAGACATTTGATCAGCTGCAACAGAGGATTCCAGAAAGAATTATTGAACATGCTGTTCGTGGTATGCTTCCTAAAGGGAGGGTGAGTTGTAAAGTTCCAACTCATAGATTGTTCATATGTTGAAGGTTTTCCTTTCTTCTTTTTTGTTCTTATATGTATATGATTGACCATTGCAATGTGGTCTTGATTTTTCTCACCAAAAGAGTTCGCTCCCTGTCACCACCTGCTCCTCAGTTTAGGTGCTATTCTTACTTTGTTGAATTTTTTTTAAAGTTTTTTTTTTCTTGGATGCGTCTTGTGTATATAGCCTGTGCCCCTATTTTTTTGAATGAGTACCCTTACTCTATAACATCCATTCAATTTTTTTACTGTTTATGAGGGTGAGTCTTGATGCGAGAATAAGGTTACTCCTTTTCAATCAATCATTGGTTTAAGTTGTGGGAATGGCCTCTTTGCAAAAAGCATGCAGCTGTGTTGGGGAGCCCTTTCTTTGTGAGGGCATACTTTTCTCACACATCATGCCATGCAATTTGCAAGGACTTCAGTTACCTTGAGTTCTTTTAAGTGTATAAACTGCATGATAAATTTGATTCATCCAAGAGAACCTTTGCTAACTGTGGTACAACTATGTGGGGACTGCTTCTGAATAATGCAGACTTGTTTTTGCTGATGCCTGAAAAAACTTAAGTATTTTTATACTTGACTTCTGCATATTTTATGGTGTGCTTTGATTCCTTTAAGTCCTTATCTTCCCACTTCTGAGTATGATCTTTAATGGAACCATAGGATTAATCTATTGTGTTTTGAAGTTGGAATTTCAAACTGTGGAAATAGGCTCTCTACAACTAAGGGGAAGTTTGTGTACATTTGACCGTCCTCATAGCCTGTAATGCACGTCTTCCTGGACATTTTTTTTAATCCGCTTAACAGGTTGTGTTGGTGCAGGAGGGTTAGGAGCCCAATTTTGAAACAGAATTATTCATGCTAAGAAATTGCCCCACTATCCTTGCTTCCAAATAATCTATATGCATATATATGATCATTTCTTCAGTTGCCTGTGCATACAATGGCAACAACTAAGCTCTAATCACAAACTGACTGGGGTTCATTTTTGCCATTCAACTCTGCTTATGCATTAATATGCATGTATCCTTACTTTGATTTAGTACAATGTCTGTTCTTTCTGTGATCAATTCAAGTTCAATAGTTCTCTCTACTCTGTTGTGCCTGCATGAATGGATTTAGTCGGTACACAATTGAACTACTTCTGATGATAATCGTTTACTGCAGCTTGGCAGAGCATTATTCAACCACCTAAAGGTATACAAGGGCCCGGAACATCCACATGAGGCTCAGAAGCCCATTGAGCTGCCCATAAGGGACAAGAGGATACAAAAGCAGAGATAGATTTGCATCAAGATGTAGCTTGAGATGCCCCAAGCAAACTCTCTGATCTATATTGATAGTCGTGTTCACATAATTTTTGGTGACATGAATCTGAGTTCCATGCCTGGGCTTCCTCCATGCAAGAGCCTGATCTTGTTTGTATTATCTAGTAGAGAAATTGAAAATTAGAGCTGATTGCTTTTAGCTAAGGCTTGTTGCTGATTCTGATGGGAAATTTATTTATTTTATTTTTTTGGGTAGCTGTCTGTTATTACGTTAGTCTAAAATGTATGTTGGAGCAAATTGAATTGAGTAAGTTGGGGGAAAGGAGTAAATGCTGTGTGAGTTTGTGGATGAGTAGAGCTACATAAGACATTGTATTAGTGAATTGAGGTCTCTGGTGTCTTTGGAGAGGTGGGAATAGTATTTAATGAACCTTTTTCATTTTACTACACTGGTTGTGTTAGATAAAGGGAAAGAGATTGGGGCAATGATAAAGGAGATTGGTGGATGTAATATCGTAAGAATAAAAGATTCGGAGACTGCGATGATTGTTGTTAGAGGTAATATATTTATGTAGCTGTTGCAGCTACTTCCATCTTACTCGAAACTTGCTGGTGACCCCCCAGGATATATATGTCTCATCCCAAGATGTTTGGGAAACTTCAGCAACTCATTGGACATTATTGTTTTAGGGAATAAGAAAGCCTAGTAAATGTAGAGGTAATGATTCAACTTGATTAATATTTTTCTTAAATTTTGCAGGAGATTGTCAACATTCAATAACAAAAGCTACGTAATTAGTTACAAATTTTTTTTTTGGTTTGATAGAGCAATTTCCTTCCATGTTCAAAGAGTGAGATTGTAAAGAATTTCATTCCAAGTATCAGGAACACCAGCGAGACACCAATGGCTGCAGTCCATCGCCGTAGGACCTCCAAGCCCATAAATTGAAGGGTGTCCGTCTTTACGTAGCAGAGATAGAAGTGTTATGTCAAGTAGTTTCACAGGCTTTCTAATCTTTCTCAGTACACCCTTTACCACATTCACAGCTGCTGGCAAGCTTCCCGGAAATCTTGAGCCTGCCATCGGTTCTTGTTGCCCTACACAACTCTTTTCCCTTGGTTTCTTCCATAAGGTGCCACTATTCACCAAAATACATTCAGAAATTGAAATCAGGAAATGGAGAGATAGAGAGAGAGAAATGTGTATATAAGTATTTCTTGATGATTACTTATAATGAGATGGAGAAATTCCCTGGAAGAAAACTAGAGTTTTGGTAGGATCAATATTTGAATCAACCCAGCCAGCCCATGTTGTGAGTGCCTCTTCAAAAGCAAGCATACGATCCATATCCTTCTTAGTCTCATTTCCTACTTGAATATAATCCCATCTGCAAATTGCAAACATCAATCATCAAGCAAAACCCTTTATATTTCATAAACATAGAGAATATATATGAGAGATTATAATATACTTTATGACAAGTTGATATTAATGAAATTATAATCAAACATCTGACTTACGGTTGAGAGGGTCCTCTACGGTTCCACCAGTGCCAAGTATTAAAGATGAGCATGTCGATGCCTTTCCATAGCTTGGCACCCTGCATGGAATGAAGCTTTAAGACTTTACCAATTGGTTCACGTACAACATCCACTAGATACAACTTGCGGTCCAGCATCACTTTAACTCCATAATCCTGACAAGTCATGTACTAATTCATTATATTTGGTACCCATAACATTCCAAGGGAAACAAATGAAATTGGCATACCTGGAATGTAAAAGTAGAAACGTCTCCTTGTCTTGTGATAGTGTAACTAAGATTAGGCACAGAAGAGTGAAGCATGCATGTCAATGATTGCCATTGATTCCGACTCAAAGAATCTCCTACAAACATTATGCTTTTCCCTCTAAATCTTTCCAACATTTGCATCCCATTCAACCTAAACTACACAGTTATTTTTCGGAGAGTCAAGTTAAAGAAAACTCACAGGAGATGTAAGAAGATACCTCTGTAAATGGCAGCCCAATGGCTTCCATCTGTATTTGGTGTATAAGGAATCAGGACGACCATTCTTCTGGCAGCTGAATTCTCTCTCAATGAATGGACATGCAGAAGAGTCATACACAGGGTATGCTTCGTCAA
Source organism: Cnidoscolus chayamansa (assembly GCA_948266635.1). Lineage (NCBI taxonomy): Eukaryota > Viridiplantae > Streptophyta > Magnoliopsida > Malpighiales > Euphorbiaceae > Cnidoscolus > Cnidoscolus chayamansa. The sequence goes on from CAOGCB010651056.1 coordinate 9,518, forward strand.
TCACCCAACTCCCACTGAACAAATCGCACTCCTCTCTCGCATTTGCTCTATGGGAAATAAGAATCCAAAGGAGGGCAATCCAAACCAAAATAAAATAATCCCACAAACCCATTTCTTATTCTCTTTCACTCGAAAGCCACGAAGAAGAAAAAAAAAGTGAAACTCCCGAGACAGAAAGAGAGAGGCTATGGAAGTATGAAGAATGGGAGTGGGCTGTGATGATGGAGAAATATCAACTGTCAAGGGGTGTCTCTTTTACTTCTTTATCATGTTTCCATAAATAGGTGAATATGTCTGTTATGAATGAGAGAGAGATGGTGACAGACAATGGTGCAATGAGAAAAAGAAAATGAAGTTTTAAGACGTTAAGTAATTATAATGTAAAGATTTCTCTTTCTAATGGTATTGTAGCTCAACCACAAGCTTAACACTCTTTATTCTTGTTACCTGAAAATAATAATAATAAAATAAAGATATGATTTTTTCACTTATATATATATAACAACTTACTTAAAGTAAATATTTATATGTAAAATATAACACTAAAAAGCAGACAAGTACAAACAGCAATAAATAAAGAAATAATACACATAATCAACAAATATGGATGATTTGAATCTGCAAGTTATGCTGTAATTCTGGTCTTCAGGTTCTTGTTCTAAAGTTTATCTTTAATATGCATGATCTCTTCTGTGGGAAGAAAGCAGATAGATGAGAAGAGGAGGAAGGTACTTGTATTCACTTCTGCTTGTTTTTCCAAGATAAAACCATTCTGCTTTCTGGGTTTTCATTGTTTATTGTTGTGAGAAATGGTCGGTTAGGTGTTGTTTGGTTTATGAGAATTCCTCATGGTATTAAGTTTTCTTGCTAAGAGTCAAAGTCGCAAGACTTAGATGACATCATTTATCACCATTATATAACAAATACCCAACTAATAGAACTTGGTTTATTTAAAATGAAATCAATTAATAAAAGGGGTCATACAAGCACCAAGGTCTTCCAAGTTGAGGATAATTACAATCACATAGAACAAGCAAAGACCAAGACTTTTACGACAACCGCGTTGAAAAATTCTTAAAATTTTTTTAATATTTCTATCAATTAATATAAAAATATTTGATCAGACCCTAATTTCAAATATACCCATTAAATGTATCAAAAATCTGTAGATTGTTAAGATAATAAATGAAAGCCTATAGTGATGGGCAGCGGTAAGAATTTTCCAAGTACTTGAGCGCAATGTCGTGCAGGTTCGGGCGTCCCCGTATAGAATTTTCCAACACTATATATAAACAGGATCATCTCATCCCACTATTTAATAACGAGTAAGCAATATAAATAGGTATTTGCCCACACACACTAGTTTCCATATTTTCATGATGGGAAGTAGGAAGAGCATTACTGCTGTCATTTGGTTGGCTGTGATAATAAGTGCTTATTGTGTAGGGAAGTGCTATGGAGCATGCATTCTGAGCCAGAGGGAAGCTAATTCAAGGTTAAAGCATCGTATAACCAACCCATCAAACGGGCTTTCATATGGGATTGGCGACGGTGGTTGCTGCGGAATAGCGTCGTCTGGGACTTCTAAAGAACCGTGTTTGATGTTAAACTTGACTCTCAGTG
>CAOGCB010651227.1:0-10504 GCA_948266635.1 Cnidoscolus chayamansa
AGCATTAAGAAAATACCAATTCTGACATAAATCTCAAATAGAAAAGACAATTCTAAAAATACTGCATCATATTAAATCAAGGGTTCATGTTTCCCCTAACCAAAAGAATTACTCCTCCATGGAGAAATCAAGAAACCACAAGTTTGAAAGATAATTCATTGTTCAATCAGTAAAAGAAAAGAAGAAAATCAAACTCTTTAACAAGAAACTCCAAAGTTATTCATGAATCCTAATCTCCAAGGAAAGAAGAGTTCTCCAAATTGCCGTCTCCCTTCCAGAATCCCCTTCAAGAACGTGATCCCCCTCTTTTAGAAAGTCCTCTTCCCTTTTAGAATGTGATTCTTCCTATTTAGAATGGGATTCTTTCGTGGCCCTTGGATTAGAGTATTAGGTCTTTTTTAAAATATGAGCCATCCAGATCTCACAGGCTGCCAGCAATCTCACAGGGAGGGTGTGAAATCTTCTGTCCAATCAAGCTCTCTCTTCCTTATGCTTCTCCTTCCTATCCAAGCCATTTTCTCCACCAAAATCACTACAAAAACAACCAAAATAAACACATAATAACCAAAACACATAAACATAAAAGTAAAACAAATATCAAAACAAAAACACATAAAATATTCATATAAACAATACTAAAACATAGATAAAATAGACATATGTCAGTTTCACTTTTTCAAAAGGATTTAAACAGGGGCAAAAAAAAATGAATATAGTCAAATTCGCCTCCTTTTGGACGCTTTGGTTAGGGAATTACCAAACTAGTATGGATAGGCTATATGGATCCTTTGCTACCATTCAACTCCGTTAGATAATAAATATGCATTGATATTCAAAATTTATATATTGTTTAATATTAATATGTTCCATGTCATCTTGGTTCTACCCTCTCCTCTTCTCCTTCTCCTGTTAACTTATCACAGTTCCATACTAGAGTATTTGGCTCTCCATATTGGACATGATCTTACCATTTTAAATAACTTTATCTCATTTAGGGGTTTAAATGAACCAAACTGCTTATGAGTTGCTCAAGAGTCAAGACTCGGCAAAGTTAGACTTTGCTTGATTCATATTCTAAATGAACAAAGCTTGAGCCTTATTTTTAAACTCATTTAAGAAACAAGCTAAACTCGAGCTTGTAGATGCTCGTTATTTAGTTTTAAAATTATTGTTATAAACTAAAAAAAAAATTTATTATTATAAATGAGACAAGCTACTTGGGAGCTAATACTTAGCTTGATAAACCTTGGCTTTTCTTAGCTTGTTTGCTAAACAAATCAAGTTTGAACTTGTTCATATTTGGCTCGAGTTCAAAATGAGTCAACCTTGACTCAAAAAATTTTGACAAACCAAATTTGATCTCTTTACACCTTGGCTCAACTTGGTTTATTTACACTTGTACTCTCATTTTACCTTCAATGTGTGCTGCATGCATCATCTAACAAATGTGGTCGTTCTTAATCTTATCCATTTATTATCAAGCATCCATACTAATATTCAGAATTCTGGCATACTTATCATGTGCATATGTTCTACCTTAGCTACCTATCATTTACTCTCATAGGTCTATCCTTGCGGCCAGAATCCTATAGAAGTTATCTTTCACTTTGTTAGGGATCTTATCATGTGATGGTTTGATCTTTACTGTCACTTATATAAGAACATTCCGATATACCAATGAGAAAATAGGAAAAATATTTTTTTTCTAGTTCCAAAGTTTCTGAATACTTCCTAGTTCCTATTCAAGAAGCCTCCTTTTGTTGCTCATATTTAGTGCAATAAGTATCTTCCTAGTGGACAGATTTGATTGAATAGGAATAAAATAATGGCATATGGAGCTGGATCTGTTTAGATTGAACTTCCTTATTATTATGTCAAGCTCAACTCTATCTTTTTCTTATTGTATATTTGTATTATAAAATGCTAGATGCAAACGAAAGCCTATATAATTTACTATATCCTTGTTTGTTATCAATTTATCATCAACACCTTTTAGATTAAGACTGTAGTATGTACATAGAAGGTTCACTTTTTTAATGATCAAGACCTTTTTGCTTGATCTTTCACAAAGATAACTGCTAAGGTTACATTTTGATGGAGGCTTTTTTCTGTTTGGCATTCTTCATGTCATTGCACATGTATTTGATCTTTTACAGTTACTTTATATTCAATTTTACACATAATCAATGCACAGTAATGAAGTTAATTGTGTACATTTTAATGTAAACTAACTGAAATATGACAGGTTCAACTTTGTTCAGGTGAAAAGCAAATTAACTTTCAGCATTTCATGCTATTGTGTCATTGTTATTGGTTACCACATCGACACTATCAATAATAACATGCACAATAGTTTCGGCTTCTGGGCATTGAAAACCCTCTCTGAGTGATATATTTAAAATTTTATATATTTAAAATTTTATGTTTCATCCTCTACAGGCCATGGTTTGTGAAAACTGTTTTCAAAATGGTCACATATTTCCTAACCACAATGCATTTTTTCAGCTTTTCAATTTCTCAAGGTTAGGCAACCATAAACTAGATTATGTACTGAATTCATGAAGTATATGATGGTTTTGTGACTTGTGTCTATTAGAGCAGCACTAATGGGCATGTCTATTAAATAACTAAGAGCTCAAACATCCATAAAGATGGATCTTCAAAAACTTCCCTTTTAAGGAAATGTGCATAGTTGTGACTAATAAGGGTGACTCAGTTAATGGAGAATCCCACACTTGTGGGCTTTGGGGAGGGCTAATGTATGCAGCCTTATCCTTGCTGGGAAGAAAGTTTGCTTCCATGATGAACTGGTCATGTAACTGATGATTGCATAATTTATCTCTGCATTTTCAATTATATAAGGCCTAATTGCAGTTGTTTTTTTGGCATCTGCACACAGTTGAAATGATGTAAAACATAGCATAACTCAATATGATTAGTTTCCTAACATTGCTAGGTTAGAACTTATTCAAACATACTGTGTTTCCCTTAGCATAAGTTAATAAAACAACATTTGCATCATCAGAACATGTGTTAATAGAATATTATCTCATAATTAGCTAGATTGTTAACAGAATTTTGTCTCATAATTAGCTAGATTAGATGGCAATTAGTTCCAAATCAACTTGATTCTAGGTCATAATTCTAGGGCATGATTTTAGGGATTAACTTCCTATTTAATAATCACTTAGGCATATAATAGGACCTGTTCTTTCTTGTAAACGCACAACAATAAAATTACATTATTTCTTGATACAATATGATGTACTTAACATGGCGCAACATAGCTGTGTGTTTAGTTGCTATCTTTCACTTTATTTCTCTCCATTCTTAAATTATAGATCTAACCTTGTCTTCTTCAAAAAATTACATTGAATAGAACTATTGAATATGCATAAAAGGATGTAATTATTATGTTGGCAAGCATATTGAATGTTATAGACATGTTGACCTCCATCACATAATTAACTGTTTTATTTCTGCCACTCTTATTTGGTAAGTCAATGCATGAACCTCGTCTCAGAATCCAATTAGTAAAATTTTGACCCAAAGACAAGTAATGCAAAGCAAGCCCTCTTGCCAGGTTCAAGTCTTTTTCACATGTTATTTCAGAGGTAGTCACTGTTTCTTTCCATGTTGGGTATTTTGTTTTCTGAAGATATCTGATTGTGTTGATTAGCCAGAAACCACAATTCCATAGGAGGAGTTTGTTCTCTTAACTGTGCATGAATTAGGGTATGATCTGAATCTCTGATGGAGAACTAAGATATCTAAGTTCCTCAGGCTGCAAAAAGAGGAATAAACCCAATGCAAGGCTTATCATTATTAATAAGTAACACGGGTTGCTTGATTGCCTTTTTTTTTTTTTTTTCCTCCTATTTTAACTTGACAGTTGTTATGTTCTCATAATCTTGACTTACTGGAAACTTCAATGCAAGGAAGGAGTGCACTCGCCCATTTGCACCAGAATTGGAGCATGTGTGTGGAAGACCACTAGGACTACGGTTTGATAAGAAAACTGGAGATCTGTACATTGCTGATGCCTATTTAGGTCTTCAAGTAGTATGTCCAAATGGAGGTTTAGCCAAGCCAGTGGTTTCTGAAGTTGAAGGCCATTCCTTGCGCTTCACCAATGATCTGGATATTGATGAGGAGGAAAATGTGATTTACTTCACAGATACAAGCAAAATCTTCCAGCGAAGGTAACTTGAACAGAATTTTCTTCAATCGATGGTTGTCTAGAAGTCTTAATAGAATTTTCACTCAATCGGTCATGCTTTAAATAATTTTATCAAGATATGAAAATCATTATGAATTATCAGATGCCTTGCAAATTACTTATGTGTAGTGCTAGAACTGTTGACACTCTTCATAAGAAGAGAATGAAAATATAGCAGATCGAGATGTAAAATTTCTAGATTTACTGATAACTTGTAAGGTTAATGAAATCAATGACATGAAAATTTTTGTTAGAATTTAGTTGTCAAGGAGATATTTATGATCCTGTTATGAGATTTGCTATTCTATTCTTCAATATATTTATATACATATTGCAATTGCTGGATTTCAAGTTGAACTGCTGAATTGGAGGGAAATAGGGAATTGTTATCAGACAGCTAAAATGCTTCGTTATTGTCATCTTGACCCTATCTTTGCAAAGAATATTGCCTAATTGCATTTAATCTATTCAAACTTGATATTGCATTGAGATGTTGATCTTGATTATACAGGAAGGTTGTCAATTATTGCCCATTTTGCACCAGAGATTTTTGCTTAGAAACTCACAGTTTCCAATTCATACCTCATTTCCTTTCTCATTTTCTGTTTTCCATTTTCATAGGCAATTCATGTCTGCAATCTTGACTAAAGACACGACTGGTAGATTGCTCAAGTATGATAAATCAAGCAAAGAAGTTAAAATTTTGCTTGAAGGCCTTGCTTTTGCCAACGGAGTAGCATTAAGCAAGGACCGCTCCTTTGTGCTAGTAGCTGAAACTACAGCTTGTCAGATTTCAAGGTATTGGCTTCATGGTACAGATGCTGGAAAGGTTGATGTTTTTGCAAAGCTTCCAGGATTTCCAGACAATGTAAGGAGAAATTCAAAAGGGGAGTTCTGGGTTGCCTTGCATTCCAAAAAAGGACTGTTTGCAAAGTTTGCTCTTTCAAATTCATGGATTGGAAAGACACTGTTAAAACTTCCACTTGAATTTAAGCAATTGCATTCACTGTTAGTAGGAGGGAAGCCACATGCAACTGCTGTAAAGCTGTCTGAAGATGGGAAGGTTCTGGAAGTATTAGAAGATTGTGATGGAAAGACATTGAAGTTTATCAGTGAAGTTGAAGAAAATGATGGGAAGCTGTGGATTGGGTCAGTTTTGATGCCTTTCCTTGGTGTTCATGATTTGTAGAAGAGATACTATTAATTAAGATTAAGGGTTTTTTTTATGTAATTTGATTCCTTTTTATTTAAAAATTATAAAAAAAAAAAAAGTTGTATTTCTCAGATTTAATTATTTGCATATTGTTTTAAATTTTTATTCACTACATAAGCAATAAATCTAAGAATATGAACTCAATGAGCAAATCCAACGTTCATTTACAAATTGAAAACCCCAATCAGAAGAAAAAAGTTTTAATATACAAAACTCATTCTATGGAATGTTTTTCCTAAAGCGAAAGAGAAAAAAAAATGCCAGAAAATGGTTTGAAAGAGCAATAGGCATTTTGATTCCCCCAAAACAACCCTTATGCACAAAACTATGCATAGTTTCCAGGTGAAGTGATAATTAATCAAAGCATTTTGGTAAACTATAAATTGATGTTAATTTTTTATTGTAAAGGATAAAAAGAAAATTGTAATATTTTATATATTTTTAAATGTACTTTTGAAAAGTTAGATCTAAATTAATTTAAAAATTTATGAGTGACTAAAATTTCATATTTAACGATCGAACATAAGTTTAATTGTCGCACTCGCCAAACATTAGTTTGACAACTAAAATTAACTTAGCTATAATCAAACATAAGTTCAGCTACTGTGAGAGCTCTGCTCAATCAACTTGAATATAAAAGTTTAGCTTAGAAATAGAGAGAAAACTCTCCTCATTTTCTGTCAAGATGAGTTATGTAGACTTCAACAGTAATTTTGAGTAAACTTTAAGTTTTTTTTTTTTTTTTTTTTGGGATTTTAACTTAATTTTTTTTTATGTTTTGAAAACATTAACCATGAATTGAACTTTTGCGCTTTCAAGTTATAGAACTAAATTGGATTTTTAAAAGATTTAAGCATTGATATTAAAAAAGGTAAGTTTTCTTTTTAAGTTTATGAGCTTTTTAAGTAAATGTATATAGTTTTTGAGGGCTTGATTTAGGTTCTATTTTGGTCAGGATAGAGTTTTAAGCTTTTGATTCATATGTGGTTCACTAGCAATGTGATGTATATATGTGGTGTAATATGTTGGATTATAAAATGATTATTTCAGTAGGTGTCATGAACAGATTTTAGGGCTTACGAGATTAGGCATCTAAATTCATGAAATTAGTAAGAAAATGAGTAAATGAGATAGAAAATGATGTTAAGAAAGTGAAGATGGAAAAAGGAAATTAGGAAAGAAATGTAAAATGAAATAAATGCATAAATGAATAAATGTGGAAGAAAAAGGAAAAAAAAAGGAAATAGTAAATGAAAGGAAAAAGTAAAAGAAAATAAAATGAAAAGATAAAAGAAATGAAATTAGTAAAATGAAAATAAAGAAAGAAAATGGAAAAGGGAAAAGTAAATAAAATGAAATAGAAAATGAAAAGAAATTAAAAGAAAAAGAAATAAAAAAAAAGCTTAAGTGAGATAAATATCAACACTTAGATAAAGAGAGAGAAAGGGCAGCAGACAAAGGAAAAGAGAAGAAGAAGAAGAAGAAGAAGAAGAACAACTTAGCTTTAAAGTTCTATACTTAGAGTTTGATGAAGAGGATCATAGGGGTGAGATTTGAATTGACCTAGAGAACTGGTAAATAATATATTTGGATGAAAACATGGTTTTTAGCTTTGAATCAAAGTAACCAAAACCAAATAAGTGAGAAAAGAGTTAAAGGAATGAAATCTGGAAATTAGGGTCGCGTGAACAGTAAAATCGTGCTAAAATTTTGGTAAACCAAATGAAGTCCAAAATCGATAAATGATATACCGGTAGAAAGCTTAGAATGTTAGCTACAAATGTCTAGAAAACTATTTTGTGAAATTAAATTATTTGGAGTATGAAAAAGTAGGAAAAATAGATAAATGTCAAAACTGCCAGTTCTGGAATTTCAGAACAGAGCAGTTAATGTTTTAAGTAATTTGAAGGCTTTAATGAAGAGATAAAATTTTGAAATTTGGCATGAAACTAGTTTAGGATGTTAGTTAAAAGTTTCATGTTTGGAACTTTGGTTAAAACTAAACTTAAATGGGCTAGAAGATAAGATGAAGGGAAGGTATTATTGAATTCTACAAGAAATCTGCAAAATCGAAAATGGGAATTTGGTGTTCAAATGAAGTCCAAATAACCTGAGATTTTGAGTGGACTTTTGCTAAAATGATATAAAACTTTAGTTAAAATTTGGGACTAAATGAGTTGAATTGATGGAGAAATGAATTGGAAATATCAAGTGTTAGTAAAAAGAAGAACAAAATCGGGGTATAGAATGTAAAATGGTAGAAAGTGGCTCAGATGAGTCTGATATGAGCGAAAACTTAAAGAAAACCTTGAATGTTAAGTGATTATAGGTTGTCCAAGGTTTTAGCACAATTGGAGTTGAGGAATTATGGTTTCTGCCTTTGGAAAGAGGAAGTCACGACCGTGTCAGGTTATAGTCGCGGGCGAGATATTGGACCAAACTAGACAGTAACTTCTAAAACAAACTCGCGAGCGCGACATTAGAAGTCACGAGAGCGAAATGGTTCAGAAATAAGACAGAAACTTATTTTCCAAAGTCGCGGGTGTGACATGGGAATTCGCTGGCGTGAAAATGGCCAGAAATTAGATGGAAACTTTTTTTGTCAAAGTCGCGAGAGCGACATGAGTTTTGCACGAGCGCGACTTGGGGTTGCTGAGAGACAGTAGGTTTGTAAAATGACTCACGAGCGCGACATGTTGACTTGCGAGCGCAAATTGTATAGTTTGAGAGACAGAAACTTTGGAGAAGTATTCACAAGTGCAACTTGTTGGTTCGCGAACGTGACTTACTTCTGTTTAAGAGAAATTTTGGGGAAAAGATAAGAATTAGAACAAGTTTTGGGAAGATATGGGTAGACTTTAATTCATAGTATTTGTTTAATGCTTTTGAATGAAGATGCTATGAATATTTGTGAATACTCAAATTTTGAGGCTCAGAAAGCCTGTTTTCCTATACTGCAAATAGTTCGGCTAGGCCAGAAACCGATGGAAAATTGTCTCAGAAATATACCAATATGGTACTACAAATGACCGGAATATCGCAAGGGACCCGAAGGTATCCTCGAAATAATTTTTATAAGTACGAAACTCCCGAAAAATGAGAACAAACTATCGGTACCGGTGCTAAAGCCGTTGGGTCACGGCCCCCGGCCGCCGGCACCGGCGCTCCGTGCACCAGCGCTCCCGGCAGCGGTGCACCGGCGCCCCTGCCGCCGTGCACCGGTGCCCTGCCACCATGCATCGGCGCCCCAGCCGCCGGAAAGCCGGCGCCCTTGCCACCGGAAGGCCAGCGCCCCTGCCGCCGGCACGGCGCTCCCGACCGCCGCCGCCAGAATTTCAATTTTTGGCCTATAAATAGCAGCCTCCGGCTCCATTTCAAGGGACCACTTGTATTGATGAGCTTTCTATTCTCCCTTTTGCTATAAGCAATTCTCAATATTACTTACTGCTTGTGTTGACGAGCGATCTCTTCTCCCTCCTCGCTCCTTGTGATTTTTTTAATGCTTACTGCATTCATCTTGCATTCAATTACTTGTGTTTGATCACTTGGATAATAAATAATTCACCTGAGCATTGTTGGAAAATCGGCAAACTGAAGCTCCAAAGTGGCCAACGTCTAAATCAGGTATGTAACCGAAACTCTGCTCATTTCAATTTCAGTATTTTTTTTACATATTTCTCATCTACTCCAATTCTGAATCAAATTGCTACATAAAAGCATTCATTCATTTCATTTGCTTTAATTAAATAAGTTTAAGTCAAATGCCCGGTTAATCAATAATCGAGGTAATAAGCTTAAAATCCGAATATATTGGCTAAAATGTCTAGTTAATCAATAACTACAGCATATCGCCTTTAGTTCGAATAATTTGGCTAAAAGTCCAATTAATCAATAATTGTGGCTAAAAAGCTTAAATTCCATCACTTTTTGGCAATAAATTGCCTAAATTACAGTCCAATCAATCTTTGGCAAACAAATTGCCCAATTTATTCAATTAATCAATTTTTGGCAAAATGCCTAAAAAATGCACGAAGCATACACACTAATGCATTAAGCATACCCACTAAAAAAACCCTTTTAAAAGGCCCACAAAAAAATCAATTTGGCCCTAAAGGCCCAAAAAATCTCAATCAGGCCCATAAGGCCCAAAAAATCAATTTGGCCACAGAGGCCCAAAAAACTAATTTGGCCCTAAAGGCTTAGAAAAACCAGTTTGGCCCCAAAGGCCCAAAAAACCAATTCAAAAAATCACAATTTGGCCCTAAAGGCCCAAAATTCACAATTTGGCCCCAAAGGCCCAAAAAAGACCAATTTGGCAACAAATGCCCATAAAATCCCATTTTGGCATCAAATGCCTAAAAAATCAAATTTTGGCATCAAATGCCCAAAAAACTCAATTTTGGTACTAAGTACCCAAAAAATCAAAGTCCTTTAAAAAAAAAAGGCAATTCGAACTACGTTGACTTTGATCCCTTATTCAAATAAAGAGTACATAGGCATGTTTGGGATTTAACTCCAAATAATAAGTCAAAATCATTGAAATCACCTAAACATTTCATTGGTCCAATTATATCATTTTACCTTGTAAAGCATTCATTCATAAAATGGTTAGTTAATGAGCATGACATGGTCTCGAAACCCACCTCGGGTTTGAAGATTGTGCTTTAACATTAGGCTAATTAATCTAGAAATTAGGTTAATTAATTAAAATTGGAGTCATAGGATTTTTTCCTAGTTTACCCTAAAAAATTAAACAAGGTGGAGACTCACATTCACGTGCATTTTTACCCTTAGTTCATATTCCTTTTTATGCATATGTGCGCTTCGGGGTGAGGGGTTCACATTTTGGCGACTTCACTAGGGAGACTTTATGTAATCATTTTGCATAAAAGTGGACTACAATTGTTGCATCAACTAACCTGCCCTTCTTTGGGGTATTATTTTACTATGTTTGGTTTTGCAGGGTACCCTAGCTAAAGTCATGTGTCTTTTCTTTAAGGACACCTTGACCAAGGAGTTTTGGACTAAAAATTAAAAAAAAAGAAATAAAATTGGACATATGATGTGCATTT
>CAOGCB010651913.1:0-10247 GCA_948266635.1 Cnidoscolus chayamansa
GTGATTCAATATGTAGATGAATACATGAACATGGTGTATCATTGCTAGGAACAGAGACATTGCAGATAAGTAGACATTGCTAGTACCTTATGCATTGGGTGAGCTTTAATTTGTGGAAATTTGAACTCAGTGTAGTTAGGATTCATGCACTTGATTTCTTCACGTGTTGGGGTACCCAAAACCTGCAAAGAATCAAACAAAATATTGTAAGAAGGAAATAATACAAATAAAAGGATATTTGCATTTTCTAATATTGGTGAAATGGTAAGGTCTCTCCTAGTCCAATATCAATAAAAATTTTGAATATCCTTGGTCAGACATATATAATCACCAATGTTTTTGAATTAGAATTGTCACAAGAAAGGTTCAATGAGGTTGGAACAATTAGGAGGCTAACTTTCAATAACTTCCACATTCATAGACTTAATACAGATTAATTTGGTGCTGTTGATGATGAGTAACTTTACAAAGTATTACCTTTATAATTTCAACAAGCTGGTCCACTCCGCTCTCACCAGGAAAGAGAGGCTGGCATTGATGGAAAGATAATGTTAGTTGCATACATTACAACTCCAGAAATACAGTAAATCAACCATTTAAAAAAACAACCGACCTGTCCAAGCAACAATTCAGCTAGGACGCAACCAGCAGACCAAATGTCAATTGCTGTGGTGTACTCAGTTGCACCAAATATAAGTTCAGGTGCTCGATAATACCTAGAACATATATACGATATGTTTGGTTCCCCTTTCACCTGTCAAATGTGACACAAATTAGTATAAAAATAAACAAATATCAAAAGTAGTAATAAAAAAGTAGCAGCTCCAAATCAGATACAAACCAAAACTTTTGCACTTCCAAAGTCGCATAGTTTCAGCTGGTGGGTATGTGGGTTAACCTGTTACAAAGAAAATCAACAGATTCAACGTTAGAGAAAGCAACAGCAATAAGATGCATTAATTAGTAAATGAAAACAAAACAGGATTGATCACAATAACAATAAACACCCATTTCAACATACCAACAAATTTTGAGGCTTTATGTCCCTGTGGCACACTCCAATAGTATTGTGAATGTATGCAAGAGCTCTACAAATCTGTCAGTTACAATAAAAGTTAAAGAAAGGGCACAAATTAACAAAAGTTGGAAAACAAACGAAAGGAAACACATGCGCATGGCAAAATAATAAAATACATATCAAACGTACAATATACAAATAAAGTAGTTTACATATGTCACAAATAGGAAAACAGACCACATGCAAAATCATACCTGGTAAAAATAAAGTTTCACATAAATTAGCGGCATCCTTTGGCCCATCTTATTATAGTGCTTGATCACACGGTGGACAGTCTCTGGAACATACTCAAGTACCAGGTTAAGATAGAGCTCATCTTTTTCAGTTGTTGAGAAGAAACAGTGCTTCAGGGAGACTACATTTGGGTGGTCCAGAAGACGCATTGTTTGCAGCTCACGGTTCTTGTACCTTTTATCTTGTAGAACCTTCTTAATAGCAACTGTTTCACCAGTTTCTAGGCACTTAGCCTGAATATCCAAATCAAGGCACAAAAGAAAGCTTCAGTTTCTTGACCAAATGTTTCCTACTCCAATCAGAACCTATTTGCAGACTTCATAATTTACCTGGAATACTACTCCAAAAGATCCATGGCCAACAACACGCTCAGCCATATAGCTTATTGTCTACAGACATGAAAGGGCATTGTGTCACCAAAAACTCAAAGCAACAAAAAAGTTTGCTTAACAAAGAGCAAAAAGAATTTAAAAAAAAAAAAAAAAACCTGTTTTGCCTGTCCATTTCTGCCACCAATAGTTGTGACGATTATATGACCTGTCTCTGTTCCATTACCATCAACAACAGTTGCTTCCATTTCCTGTAAAACAATCAGCAACAGTTACTTTCGTTTCCTGTAAAACATTCAGTACATATCTAGTAAACAATTCCTGTAAAACATTCGGTACATATCTAGTAAACAATTCCTGTAAAACATTCAGTATATATCTAGTAAACAATTTTGAAACCAACAATTTCAAGACTTTTGCGTACCTTTTCATCCCTAATTTTCATGTCATTCATCTCATCAGGTAACCTATCAACGCCAGCCGTATTTCCACTGGGATCTCTTAATCCAGAAGTAGGTAAAACGCTTACAGAAGCCATTTGCTCTAAGAAAAGGACAAAAGAACTGAATCTATTCCTTGCAAATTCACCTTCCCTCAATATATGTTCAGTAATTTACCTGCATAAATCATATCGGTGTTAATTATTCATGTGAAAAGGAGGGGAAGAGGAATAGTGGGCATATAAACAATAGACAAATTGCTTCTTTCATATGCAAACAAAGTCGGCAAGGGCTCATGAGATGACATTAATTTCAAAAGTGTTAGGGCATCATGGAGCTATCTGCATAAATAGCAACCATTACAATTGCAAACATGCGAAATTCTAATTGAATGCAGGCCACAATATTAAACTTGGAAACACAGATACTTAACGCATTATTTATCTATTCATGTGCAAACAACAGGCATTGATATAAGATGAAATCCCAACTGCAAAGTAGTATTGATCCCTAATAACAAAAACAAGTGAAAGCAGATTAGATTTGTGTACGACTGCACGCCACAAAAGTTTTCAAATAGCAACCAGAGCCTTGATATGTCTCTCCTCATTTTTGCATCTATAATATCGGTGCATAACGCTATTAAATAGCAAAATGCTAATGAAAAGGCAGCTCTATTAGCAGTAAAGTGGATATCTGTAAGCACGTTTTAGACAGAGGGATAGGTTACCAGCAATAAAAGTTGCACAATTTCTCTAAGGCGCATGCTTAAATCATTTATATAAGGACCCAAGAGGACAACTTAAACTCATCTACCCTGGAGGCAAAAGAAAAGAGAATTCATTTCGAACATGTTAAACACAACCACATAGGCCAACTATTTCCTAAGTTGAGGTCAGTTTTTTCTGTAGCTACCCAAAAAAGAAAAGAGAAGTAAAAGGCATAACAATGCAAAATGAAGGTTGTTCCAGCTGGGTTTTCGCACAAGGTTAAAGAGAGGGTTAAAGGTCCCAACTTGAAACTAATCCATTAACTATAAAACTAATTAAAAGACAATATAGCAGAAGAAAAAAAAAATTCAATTAAAAAAAACTTGAGTGAAAATAATATCTTTGCATGATATTCTTCAAAAAAGAGGGAAAAAAAACCCTGTAAAGATCAGGGCGACTGAAAATATTTGTATAGTTACCAAATAACAACGGAGGCAGAAAGAAAGAGCAAAACAACCAAAAGAACTGAAAATGGAAAAACTATTTATAAAAGGAAAAGATCAACATATACAGATTATCATCATCATCATAAAAAAAACTTGACCCCTAAAAGAAAATACAAGGAAGAAAAACTTACAGATCGAGTCAACAAACAGCAGAACAAAGAAACAGAAGACGCAGATTCATGACCAGCTTCAAAACGGATCTTATCTTAGTAGAAGAGGTTAAAAAGAATTAGGCATCCGTATGATTGGGGTTCCGAGAGAGAGAGAGAGAGAGAGAGAGAGAGCAGTTAGATGTAGCTTTCTTGGAAGGAATGGTTTGTTTTGTTTGGCGGTGGCGTTTTGAGATTTGAAGAGCAGAGCACAGTCAAACTCATTCGCTTAGCCCAAACATTTATGTTCTTTTTTTTTATTTTTATAATCTCTGTCCTTTTTCTTCTTTTTGACCGTTCAACCTCACATGGCCCCCACCTCTCTGCTTTCCTACTTTTTCCTGTCTCCTCTCTTTCAATCCTAAACTAACCTTACCTTACCTAACCTAACCTCAGCACTGTCTTTTTTATTTTTCTCAAAATACTCCTATGTTTTTTATTAGAAGAATATGAATATATTTATAAAAAAAAATAAAATAATTGAATTTTGTTGTCCAATTAAAACACCCAACAATCAATTCCTGGTTTTCTCTAAGCTGCTCCAAACTGTCAAACATGTTTTCGATACCATAATATATATAAATTTGCTGTGTTGTCGTTTTGACAGTGATTATTAACTGGATTTTTGTCCAAATTAAATGTTAAGAGGCAAGCTTATCTTCCTAGTTCCCAAGATAAAATTATTAATATATGAACATATTCATGCCACGTGGAGCTGGATAAAGATGAAGCTGGTCATCTTTGGAATATGAAAACAAGAAGAAAAGGGTCACCTCTTACAATGAAAATGGGGAAAAGGTGTAAAAAAAAAAAAAAAAAAAAAGAAAAAGTAAAAAGGAGTATTGTTGAAGATGGTCATTATTGGTGCATATGAATATGTTTGTTGAAACTTAGAATGCTCATTTTTCTAAATGATGGACCTCAAACTTTGAATTAATCTCTTCAAAAAAGATGCCATTTCTCACTTAGTCAACACCCACATTATACGACCATCTCTAACCAAATTCTTTCTTATCATTAAAAAAAACAAACAAACAATACTGTCTACATTTCTATGGCTTCAAGGATACGCCTGCTGAAGTCTTCTTTTTTCATCAAAATATCAAACCTTAGACCAACCGTTTCAATCCGAACCCATTTTGTGGCTACATTTGAATTTGAATTTGGTAGACTTCAAATTGAAACTCGATGGCGTTTATGATCTTTTATGTGGAGATGCTCAACTAATCTAATTTGCTGGGCTGCATTTGCGTTGAGAGACTACAAGCAAATTAAAAAGGCATAGCAACCTCTCATTGGGCCTCTGTTCTAATCCGTACCCTTATTGGTTCAGTATTTGGGAAATGCATAAATCCAGGCCCATCCATCTCTTAATGCCATACCCAAATCGGAAACATGGCCTAAGGAGTCCTAAACGGCAAGCAGTGCAAATGCTTTCTTGTAAGTAACCTCTTGAAAATTGCAAAGTGCAAGCACACACGCACTTGCTTTTTTATTATTTTTTGTTGGCATCTGAACCCAGAAACAGCTGGTAACAATCATTGACCCACCACATTTGAAAGACAGGCTTAGGCTTAGTCCCATGGATGCAGAAAACAAAGAAGTTACTTCATGCGTCCTGGGCTTGCCATCTGTTACGAATACAAGTTCACCCACGCAATTTCCATCTTTCCAAATTCGTCTACAAGCATCCTCTAACCATTGTCCCAAATAATAAACATTGCCCCGCAGATTGAAGGAAGCATCAATCATGCTGTCCAAATTCGAGTTCTTTCACGTACACTCTATATAATCTTCCCGAACATGAATCTTTATCTTCTTCTGTGCTTCGCTTTTATAAATCCGCACCATACTCTGTCATCCTTGACTGGGGACATGCCCAAATTATTGGCCAACCCATGTCTCATATTTTTCACGAGCACTTGGAAGGCACAGATTATTGGTCTGTTTTAGGTGGAAGTTTGGGGCGCAAAATGAATCTAACAGCCAACTCCATGACACTGATGTCACGATTCAAGAAATGTCTTTCTGATACACACAAAATTCAAATCTCTACTTTTTTTTTTCTCGAGCAAAAATTGATTTCCCACCTAAGAAAATCACAATTATTAGGAGGTGTTAGGAAATATAGTTAAACGAAAAAGGTTAAAGAAATTATTAGATAGAAATTCATAAACCCCACTTGTTCCCATATATAAAGAAATTATTTTTAAATTATATAAAATAATTTATTATATATTTTTTTCATAATAGAAAAGGGTAGCAAGTTAATCCAGCTGAGAAATTAATGTGGCCGTTGATTATATTTTTAGGCATAGGTAAACAGCTCTTTCTCGCACATCACCAATAACGGACACAAACCGAGTCAGCAATTTCGAAAACGACGAAGATGAAATATAATTTTAATTTCCAAGTTACCCCTGAAAGTTCCTACAATCCCATTGGTCATCCAGTAAAGTCAGCATTGATGACTCATTCATGGAAGTGTGGTTCAGTCATTTTACAGAAAGCACACCTCGCAAGAGACCAAAGCTCACGCGTCCATCTAAGAAAACTGTCACGTGTCCGCAAAACCAAGCTCAAGCAATTGCGTGCGGGGTCACCAGTTTCTCAAATCATCAAGTCTCAACTCACACGCGTCCACCGACCTCAACAATTTTACCTGTAGCCACCGGTTACCGGTTTGACTCTTATAAGTATAAGTTGAAGCTCAACAGCCGCAAAATTTGATTGCTTCGACGAAAAAAAAAATTCAAAAAAAAAAGAAAAACAAGAAGAGAAAGCGCGAGAAAATTCACAAAGAAGAGGAGAGGAAGATATAGAAACAATCTTGCTAATTTTGTGTGTTGAGTTCGAGTTTTGGATCCTTTTCAGAAGATAAATTCTTTTGGTAAATGAAATATGGTGGCTGAAGCAGAGGTTGTTTGTCCAAAAAGCGTCCCTGTGTTGGATGTTCAATATTTTGCTGAAGGAAGCGGCGTTCACGAGATTGAAGACGTTGTTAACATCTCTCCGAGAACGTTAAATCAAGTTCGTGTTTCGGATTCGGTGCCTGCCGATTTATCTACCTGTCAACTGGTGGTCAGTTAGCTCCCTTTTTTTGGTTGATTCCCTTGATTGTTTATCATGTTTTCTTTCTAATATCTGCTCTGTGAACTCCAAATAAAAAAAAAATTAATGGTTAGAGTGCTCTCTTTTGTTCATTTTGTTGAAATTGGAAGAGCTAGTCACTGATTGCTTCTTGAGTTTTTCATCAGATGTTAAAGTATTTCTTTTACTTGGTTTGATCGCGAATTTTGTGTTTATGGGCGAGCTGGATTTTATAGGGAAATTTCGTGGTATCGATGAAACTTGAGATGTTCTTCTTTTTTTTTTCCCCAACCTTTGGATAATATTGGATTGGCTGACCTAAGATCATGGTAGTGGAGAATATTCTATGTCAGTTTATCGCCCTCATTCATTCAATTGTATATTTATAATTATCTGGGTTAAACCACAAGCCAAAACAAATTAAGGTGGGAGAAAATTTTGGTACACGTTATGACGGCGGATGGGTAGTTGGACACTGATCAATTTCTGTCTTCTTTGTGTTATAGCGGTTGAATGATTGGCAAATCTTTTACATTAGGTCTTGTTTGCATGATAGATGAATTTGTAATATAATTTCTGCACTTTCAAGCTCAAGGTCGATGATAAAAACTCAAGGTCGATGATAGATTTATGTGTCATAATTTAGTGGATTTGGAATATGAAAAATATTACTCTATCAATTTGTCATTCCTATTTATTTGCTATTCCTAAATTGATTACTAATCGGATTAGTACCGTACGGTCTAACACTATAAATATATGACTATCATACGGATATTATTTGGTTTTTGTCAATGAATTATGGTGTTTTTTTGTTCCAAATGGTATTCTACTATTGAGATAGATGTTTTGATCTAAGATAGAGATAGATGTTTCGATCTTAGATAGAGAAGAGACATACTATTCAGATAGAATGAATTCTTATCCATTGAAGAAATTCTTAGTGTTGTATAATGTATTTAGAAGAAAATGAGAAAGATAAGTAATATATTTATTATAAATTGTTTATTGTGTGAATTAATTGGGTATAATTGGATGAAGAGGTAGAGAGTTTTAAGCTTGTAATGGATATGTTATTTAAGATTAGTGTAATAAAGTATATGCGTGAACATAGCCCTATGTTGAGAGGGAATCACGTCAAATATTTTGTATTCTTTTAATTTGTGCGGATGAATTTTTCACAATTATATAATAGTACAATAATTCCATATTTGATGTAGCTGCTGATTTCTGTTCGATGATAAATTCGATGGAATTGTTTCTCCATGTTTTTTTTTTTTTTTTTTTTTGAGAAACTGGTAAATGGAAACATCCATGTTGACTAAGTCCCATATATTCAACGAAATGTGCAAATGTTTTTTAACTGTCGTCATTGCAAGTTATGACGTTTTATTCTGAACATTGTTGGTGTTATAAAGAAGTGAAAACTTAAATCCATTCATGCCCTTTTGTAGGATATAAAATCGGCTGAGAAAATCCCAGATGTGTCTCTTGAGCATGAAATCTTGCAATTTGTTCCCAGCATCCGTTCTGGCAGCTTTGCTGATATTGGGCCCCGACGATATATGGAAGATGAGCACGTACGAATAGATGATCTGTCCACACAATTGGGTTCCCTTTTCAAGTTTCCAAAGCCAAGTGCTTTTTATGGGGTAATTTTTCTTCCACGCCTGTGATTGTGACCTTTATAAAATTCCTTAGCTCGTTTGTCGCATAATTGATAGAGATTTTGGATATATTTACAGGTTTTTGATGGTCATGGAGGACCTGAAGCAGCAGCTTATATTAGGAAAAATGCAATCAGACTCTTTTTTGAAGATGTTAATTTTCCCCGAACATATGAAGTTGACAATATCTTCTTGGAGGAGGTTGAGAACTCCCTTCGGAAAGCATTTCTTCTGGCTGACCTAGCTTTGGCAGATGAGAACAGTGTGAACAGTTCTTCTGGGACAACTGCGCTTACAGCTTTTATATTTGGAAGGTATGTTACTGTTTCTACAAGTACCTTAGTTAATCTTGTCAATCCATTCGCCCCACCCAAAACCCCACCTCCCCACCCCAACCAACCCCGTCTTCATGGTTATGATGCTGTACAGTGTAACTGATGTGCACTATTTATGTTAACTTTACTAGGTTAATCCTTTTATCTAGTGTATTCTTTCAGTGATTTCCAATATGTTCTATGTTAAATGGTGATCCTCAATAAGGTCTTTTGTTCTTGCACACTTTTCTTTAGCATCATGTAAACTAGATATATGCATTCTTGTGATGTCTGTAAAAGTTTATGCCTACTCATGATGTCGGCAACCATAAATTCGATTGTGCATGTTCGATTTAATATGTCGGATGGTAACTTCTGGCTGTTTTAGAACAACTTTCAGTGCATTAATCCAGTTGATAAATACATGATTTCATTAATGACTCCATAATAGCCCCATTTTGTATCTTATTCAGCTGTTTTAATGCTATTGTTTTGACATTATTTTACAATATTCTCCTGTTCCAGGCTATTGATGGTGGCCAATGCTGGTGATTGCCGAGCAGTTCTTTGTCGTAAAGGAGTGGCAATAGATATGTCTCAAGACCATAGGCCCATTTATCCATCAGAAAGAAGGCGCGTTGAAGAATTGGGTGGGTACATTGATGATGGTTATCTCAATGGTGTTTTATCAGTTTCTCGAGCCCTTGGGGATTGGGACATGAAAAACCCTCGAGGTGCTCCTTCGCCTCTGATTGCAGAGCCAGAGTTCCAGCAGGTGGTTCTGACAGAGGATGATGAATTTCTCATAATTGGTTGTGATGGGATTTGGGATGTAATGTCAAGTCAGCATGCTGTCAGCCTTGTCCGTCGTGGATTGCAGCGGCATGATGATCCAGAACAGTGTGCCAGGGACCTTGTCATGGAGGCCTTTCGCCGGAACACATTCGACAATCTGACTGTGATAGTTGTCTGCTTCTCCACTCTTGATAATCGGGAAGCATCACCACCCAGGCAGAGGAGACAGAGATGTTGTAGCATCTCGGCAGAGGCCTTGTGCAGCTTGAGGAACTTGTTGGATAGCAATGCCAACCGTTGAATGTATATAGCATAATTTTTTAAATAAAAATTCCTTTTTGGAAGGGAATATATCTGTTTCTGGCTGCTTCAATTTTACGATAGGAAAAGCAGCTGGCAGTAGCATTTTTGTAGGTGCTGATTTTTCAAACAGCACACCTTGAGTTGGATGAATGTACATAAGTGGGGTGTGGGGATTAAAATATTGTACTATAATGTGTTCATCAGGGATTTGTTTATTCTAACGGTCCAGTATGGCTGCCCATTTGACCTTACCTATTAATTGTGTAATGTGTTTGTATATACAGTTTTCTATTAAGAAAATATTAATTTTTAGTTCCATGTATTTTCCCTCTCTTGGTCATTTGCAGACTTCTTTCCCAGCCATAATATGATATGCTATGGAACACTGAAAGAGAGATGCCTGTGAAGGGAGAATATTCGTAATCAATCCACCCGACAATATCTTTAGGAACATGATCCTCAAGGTGGATGTCATCACAGGGACTTGGTGGGTTCACAGCCAAATGTAATTGTTATCTGTGTCAATGAGAAATGCTCTCTCAATTTCTTACATGCAACTTGCCAACTTTGGGTTTGAAAATTATGCCAAATTTAGTGGGGAATACTATTCATATGTTTTCTTGACTCATGCA
>CAOGCB010652399.1:0-34170 GCA_948266635.1 Cnidoscolus chayamansa
TCGCAGGGGTGATCTTTTTCAAAATTCAATTTTGGCAGTCCTCTCACTAGATTTCTCGTAGAGATTTTGAAAATTAAGTGCATACTAGCATGTCCAAGCTTCCTATGCCATAACCAACTATTTTCATCCAAAGTTACAAGACATTTTTCACTGTCTTGAAAGCAATCTAAGTCTAGCATGTAAATATTTTCATGTTTGGAGGCAATAAAATGAGCATGATTAGTCAATGAAAGCTACCTTGAATCCCTTGTCACACAATTGACTTTCACTTATAAGGTTAAACTTCTAGGATTGAACTAAAGAAACATTTTCAATGCATGGCTGATGTCCAAATGTACCATTTACTATTGTTTGAGCTATACCTTTATCACCAAATCTGACAAATCCTTCATTTCTCATGTTAAGCTTCCGTGAAATTATCTTTTTCTCCTATCATATGTCTTAAACATCTACTGTCTATGCACCATTTGCTAAAGTCCTCTTTATTCTTCAAGCATACTTGTAAATAGTTAATCAGTTTTTGGTACCCAAGCCTTTTTAGGTCCTTAAATGTTAGCATTATTAAAGATGGATTATTTAGGTACCCAAGTTTTCTTTACCTTGGGGATCCTTTCCTAATAGGACATGAATGAATTATGTGACCAATTTTATTGTAGTAAAAAACAAGTGACAGTAGGTAGATAGGAAGAAGTAGATTTTACAAAGAAATTTCTATACTTCTTATAGTTTGAAAAGTTATTGAATCCAATTCTTAACTTTTCACTTGAGCTTTTTTGTGAGCTAAGGAGCATATCTAAGTTATGTTTTCCCTTTTTAAATTTAGTTAAGTCTACAATTAAGGTCTTCACTTGACTTTCAAGAGCCTGATTCTTTTCAAGAAGCATCTCACATCTTTTGTTTGACTCTTCTAACCTATTCTCTAATTCATTAAACAAACTAAGTTGAGTTTATAGAATTCATTTTCTTTTTGAATAACCATTAAGGAGCTAATTTCATATTTCAATGCTTCATTCTCTAGCTTTAGAAGAGTGCACTTCTTCTTGTAGTTTTTGTATTCATCATAGACTTTGGAAAAGCCTAGTTCTAACTCTTTTACATTTGGAGGATCAGATTCAATTATCTCATGTTCACTCCTGATTGATAATTCATGAAGTTCTTCTGTAATTGTCATTCCACATACTTATGTATCTCCCTTTTCATCTTTTGTGGTGTTTGAGTCTGAGGCAGTCCAAACTGCAGCCATAACTCTTTTTCCTTTGTCTTCTTTACTTCTTTTCTTCTTTAGTCTTGGGTAGTTAGGCTTGATGTGCTTTGGCCTATAGCATTCATAACATACAAATTCCTTTCGTTCTTTCTATGGAGGGCAAATTGCTTCATCTTTTGGAGCATACTTCTTTACAAACTTTTTGTACTTCTTAACTCCTTTTCTAAAAGCTCTTCTAAATTTTCTGGTCAACATAGTCATGTCTTCATCATCACTTGAGACGCTAGAAGAATTAGATTGTGCAGTCTTTAGGACAAGTACTTGCTTTTCTCTTCTATTGTTTTATCTGTTTTTAGTGCAATTCCTTTCTTAGTCTTCTCTTTTTCAAGAATGTATTTTCTAAACATCATCTCATGTGTTATCATTGATCCAATAAGCTCATTAGAGGTGAACCATGAGAAGTCCTGGATATCAAAGATAACAATGGTTTTGGCTTCCTAAGATTTTGGTAGAAATTTCAAGATATTTTTCCACCAATTCTTCTAAATCAAACCTTTTTCCTAATGCCTTCAAAAGGTTGACCAGATTAGTGAATCTGGTGCTTATGTCAATAATGGCTTCTCCTAGCTTCATCTCAAAGAGTTCATAATCTCTGAGTAAGATGTTAGCTCTAGACTCATTGACTTGATTTGTTTCTTCATGTGTTACTTTAAGTTTGTCCTAGATTTCTTTTGTTGTTTCACAACTAGAAATTATGTTATATTCATTCAAATCTAGAGCATAATGCAAAATATTTGTAGCTTTAGCATTTATTGATATATTATTACAATCATTGTCATCAAATTCAGCTTTTACTTTAGGAATATGAGCTTTTATTATTTCAGTTTGCATAGGGATATAAGGTCCATCCTTAATTATTCTCCATGCATCAATGTCTAAAAATTGAATAAAGTTTCTCATCCTAGATTTCCAAAATGAGTAGTTTGATCCATTGAATAAGGAAGGTCTAGTAATTGAGTGTCCTTTAGCTAAAGATATAAGAACTCCTGTAGTGTTGGAAGTACTAGCCATATCTAGGATCTCTCTAAGGTGTTTGAACCCTAGGCAAGAGAGCTGGACTCTGATACCAATTTATTGTCCAAAGTATAAATGACCAAGAGGAAGGTGAATTTGTCACTTTTTAAATCAATCAAAATTTCAAGTTCTTGCTTTAAACTTTTATGAAAAAAAATGTAGTTATATACTTTAGAGGTTTTATCTAATTAGCTCAATGTTTAATTGCTTGGTAAACTAATTTGAGTCTGCGGAAAAATTAGCTTGCTAAAAAGTTGTTTGTAAATAAAGTTATTGTTCAGGCATAATTAGTAAGGTGTTCTGCTTTGCTAAAATTGAGTTGTAACTTAATGAGCTTCTAAAAGCAGTTTATCAAACAACAAGTTTCTTCAGTTAATCAATGTAGTGCAGATAAAGTAACTTTCAAAAGTAAGAGATAGAGTTAAGAGAAATCAAACACATCGGTTTTATAGTGGTTCGACAGTGCAACTTGCATCCACTCTTCTTATACTTCCTCTTGAGATTTCCAATCCATTAAGATATATTTTTCTAGGCAAGAGAATAGCTAGTTACAATCTCTAAGCTTTTCAGGTTCTTAGTGAACCCTTACAAATTTGATAACCCCATAAACTTCTTTAAGCTTACAAGGTCTTTAACAACCTCTTCCAAGTAATGTCCCTTCACTTAGACTAATCTTAAGTAGGTTTAGAAAAACAAGAATAATCACTCTTTTTACATAGAATTACAGTTGAATAAGCTATAAAGAAGAGAGAGAAGACCTGCCAATGAAGCATAAGTAAATTGAATGAAGGCTTTGAAACCAAGGCTATTAAATTGCTCAAATATGTAGCACTTTCATTATTTGCAAAGGGAAGTAAATACTTGTTTATATAGGATAGATTAAAGCATCGATTTTTCTACTGCAAAAAGTGGCCAACGGCTAGATTCGAATTGTTGCAACCTTGGAAAACATGCAGTCTATGAGTAGTTAGGCCCAGTCTGAAAGTAACTTTCTAAAATTGAGATCATGAAAAAAAATAGTTTGCTAATTTTGAAAGTAGTTTGCTAATTTCAAAATTAGTTTTCTAATTGCATACAGCTGTTTAAAAACTAGTTAGCTAGTATAAAATTAGTTAGCTGATTTTAACTATTTGAGCCTAAATTAGGTAGCTAATTTTAGCATCTTCAAACTGGTTTTTTAGTTTTAAAGCTAAGTCCAGAAATAGTTTTATAACACTTTTACGCTTTGAAAATAAAACTTATTATTGGCATATCTAGCTTTCAATTCTCTTACATTTTCCTATGAAACGAAACTTAGCTTCTTTTTGACTTTGTCTTCACATTAGGTTATTTAGATTTTCTCTTTTGATGCAAAATCCTTCCATCTCTGATAGTTATCTTCTTGTGAATTGAAATG
The DNA here is from genome assembly GCA_948266635.1 of Cnidoscolus chayamansa. Classification (NCBI taxonomy): domain Eukaryota; kingdom Viridiplantae; phylum Streptophyta; class Magnoliopsida; order Malpighiales; family Euphorbiaceae; genus Cnidoscolus; species Cnidoscolus chayamansa. The sequence continues at coordinate 3,675 of CAOGCB010652399.1, forward strand.
CTTGAATAATCATTAATTCAATTTCATTACGTTTTGTTATCATCAAAATCAAGTTTCTCCTTTTAGGGTCAACATGGAAGATAAATAACAAGACTAGAGGAATGTATTTCACTGGCGATTGGCAATTATCGTTAGGTGGGAGAATAGTGAATGAAGAAGCGAGGAAGAAAGAGAACCGAAGAAAGGATGAAGGGAGAGATCGATTGACTCAAGCTCGGTTGGCATCATCATGATTAGGTTACGCGAGATGGCAGCTGGGATGGCTGTGGAAATTGAGTCTAGCATTGGCATTTGAGAAACCTACCACTTCTTTGATATTGGAATTAGAATTTTTAGGATGGAATATTCTTGAAATATTTGACATAAATCAAGCCGGAAAAGTGAATAGGTTTAATAATGTAATAAATAAATTTATTAAGGATTAAAATGTGAAAATAAATGTTAAAAGATGTAGAAATGATAAAAATGGAAAAACAAATACATAAAGAGCCGAAGAAGTCAAATGGAGGTACACATAAAATCGGAACCAATCCAAAGGTTCGGAGACCAACCCTAGTGTCGAGCTATGTCCCTTTAAGAGGGAGATGGCCATAGTAGAAATGGTTCTTCATAGAAACCATTTCAAGCAAAACTTTGTAAAACCCAAAATCCTCCCTAAATCGCTAATATGATAGTTTAAACAAAAAGATAGTGAAAGAGTGAAGGTTTATCAAGGAAAGAGCAAAGGAAAACGCAAGTTGAGGTTGAGCAAAGATTCCAATTGCTCGAAATAAGGGACATCAATGGGAACTTGAAGAAGTTGAGCTCTCCTTCACTGGTCACCTTCGAAACAGATTAGTTAGCCTCGTTCCAACTTGTTTGGGGATAGTATGTGAAAAATATGACATGCATGAGGATTTGAAAAACTGTATGTGGATTGCATGGTTTTAGGTGAAAACCTTGATCCTTGAATAGATGGATTGATGCATGTTGTTGTTTAAAATAAGATGAACTGCAAGTAAATGAGTTAGAGAACATTGAATATGTGATTGCATGTAAAGTTTGATGAAGTTTAGGTGAATTGATGAAGTTAAAGTAAATTTTGAGAATGAGAAATAATGAACAATGATATGCATGAGATGTTAATGTTTGATGCAATGTAGGTATCTAGATGATGTTATTAATGTGATATAGTGTTGTTTGAGGTTAAAGGAGGTATTTCCTAGTGAAAATATACATGAAAACATATGTGGATGTATTGGAAACACCTAGAAATAAGTTTTGACTTTCTGGGCAAAATCTAGTTTGGAGTCACCGGTACGATAATCCAGTCATCATGAAACTAAGATTTCGGACTGAGTCATACAAATGACCAAAGGGTAAAAACATAGGCATTTTATGACTCGATAAAGAATAAATAAGTAGTAGTTGAGCCATTTGGTTGGCTTGGACAACAAAATTACTTGGTAGCTGAGAGATATGTCATGCCCTCACGGGACATGCCTCCCACAGACTAGCTAATGACTTTCTACTACGACATTGGAAATCACTAATCAACCTGTAAGGGATTATATCGGGTCATTGTCCTATAAATTTTTTTATTTTTAAACATCAGTACTCGATAATCAAACCTGTCATTTTTAACACTACTACATTATTATATGAATCATAAGAAAAATACAATCCCTAAAAAGACATATAGAGGTTTCATAAAATATTTACATATTTATATTTACATAAATTTTACATACTTATCAAAGTTGCCTTTTTAATTCACAACATGTACATTTAATTTATACATTTACTGTTGTTTGCTCTATTGTGATAGTTACAAAATAGTAAATATATAACATACAAAAGCTTCGGGATATATATCCAAGCATAGCTTAACTACCTCTGGAAACTTGAGGTTAACCACGTTTACTGATTACTCTACTTCTGCTTACTACTCTCACCTGCGTTCATCAAAGATAAATGATGAGTACAATTACCCAGTAAGTTACGCACAAAACACAAATAGCATGCATAGCACTAATTTAAACCATACACATCGACAAACAATAGTCTCATGTCAAATATCATCATATATCATATCATAATCACATTATTTCCACATTCTCATTCTCAATGTGTAACATAAATCAATAATGAATATGATGTTTCAATGTCTGATGTGGATGCATTCATGATATGCACACACCATCCTTTTTTCATCCCATAGCCATATCTCATAATCTGATTGTGCACAATCTCTGAGTAATAATCAATAAGGAGTATCCCAGTCTCACAGATAACCGTTCAGAGTCTCATGGAACTAGCACACAAATCGAGTCTCATGGATCCATATATATGTGAAATACTCAAGTCTCACGAGAATATATGTGTTGTGCTTTACTCAGAATATATCAACACACAAACCAAGTCTCATGGATCTGTATATATTATGCAATTCTCGAGTCTCATGAGAAATATATATGTCATGTGGTATTTGACTCGAGTCTCACGAGTTATCTCCATCTCCAGCACACTATGTCATGTATGATATGCTATATGAATCTCACATTACCATATGCACTGTCATATAATCATGTTTGAACAATTCATGTGCATACGCTTTGCATTATTGTCATGCTCATCATAATCAATGAATGTCCACAATATATATATTATCCACATTTCTATAGAAATACTTCAATCACATATAATTCACCAATCAATGTCTTAATCACATTCACCAATCTCAATAAAGCACAGAAAGGTTCAACATCATATTCTCACATGTCCCTGCATAAAAATATACACTTCTATGGAAAATATATATGGTGGCCCCAAAACTATGAATCATTTGCTCACCAGATCTCAAATAATAACAATTTAAATAATCATGTAGTCACACACTTCACACACCATCATTGTGCACACGGTCACACCATGATCCATAACTTATCTATTATCGTTTTTCCCTTATTGACTCTACCTCGGTTTGTGGAATTCCTTTTGCCCTGTGTATCTATTTCACATTATAATTCCTCACATCAAACATCCATAAGCATCTCTCATTTGAAAATAACAATAAATGTGGTGAACAAGTTATATGACATAAAATCTATTAACCCTACATTTTAATTTGTTTTCCATGCTTATTTCATATGAATTTCTTATGAGCTACCTATGGTTCTTGTCCTATTTCAATATCTTAATCAACTCCAATCACCCTAAAATTTTTGTAAACTTTCAGACAATTTAACATTCAATATATCATTTAAATGTCAGTTCATTATAAGTTCATTAAGGTCACTTTTTACTTAGCTATAGTCTACTGTCCGGAATGAAACTTTCACTGCTAACATCTTCCTATTCCAGTCCATTTAACCATTTAATTCTATTCATTTTAGTCTAAAATTTTTACTGCATTTTCTTAACACATTGTAGTAGCTTTCTACCAAATGTGGTTACCATCTAAAATCATTTGGATATTTTCTCTACCTTTTTATTTGCTTAACCTACTCCTTAATACCTTTCTGCATTCTCTAAATTAATTCATAACCCAAATCCATCCAAATAATGCTCATGTTCCATAGACATTATTTTAACATATAATTAAAGTTATACACAAAATTTCAGGTCATTTGGAGTCCATTTGAGTGCAAAACACACTACTTATATTTATGGTACTTTATGCAGGCTTATCCTATAAGTCTCATTGACATATCTAACTTATTTAATCGTAACTTATTTAATCGTTCTGACCAGTTTAGATTCTGTTTTTGACAAAGTGAAAAACATAAAAATTGTATCTAACATCCTAAATAAGCTTCATATAAAATTTCATGAATTAATATGATCACTAAGGCTTTCAAATAAAAATAAAACTGAGTGCCTTGTACTGAAATCATGTAATCTGGCAGTTTAGACCTTTACCTATTCTCATAGTATTTCCATGACCTAAAAGATGAAATTTGGTAAAATGATATTCTGAAAAATTGTAGACAGCATTCACAGATTTCTATCAGTATATTATTCATTATTTTTGGACCTCAGTTGTTCCCTAAAACAGTAGCATAATACAAACTATTTTTCTATTTCTTTGTAACCTATTATATACATGGTTGTTGAATTAATTATTGTCTTCTACTACAACAAGTCACATATCACCTTATTTTCAACTTCAAGCTTAAATTTCAAGTCATTAAAACATGTATTTGATCAAATTTAATCAACTTAAAATGGTGTACCAACCTTAAAGACAATCTATTGGAATTTCCCCTTGCTCAAATGGTCCCTTGCTTCTACTTGGTATGCTGTCACCCTCACTCACAAATTAACTCACTTATAGGAATGGTGTTCATGTAGTGAAGATTTCAGTGGTGAATATGAGAAGAGAAGAATTGTTGGATTTATTTTTCTTGGTTGGAAGAGAAGAGTTTGTGTTAGGTTTTGTGAAAGAAGGAAGATTTGCTGGTTCTCTTTGACAGAAGATGGCTATCTCTCTCTTTATTGCTGGAAAGTGGCGCGGTGAGGGGAGGAAGGAGATGGTTGTGTGGTTTTGTCCCTCTTGTGCTAAGTGTCACCGAAATTATAAGTTAGTGGACAAGTGGATTTCACTTCCATGAAGCAATGGGACACACGGTTCCACCATCTCCCTTCCCCGTGTGTGCCCACCTCCTTCACTCTCATAATTTGTTTTTCACTCACATTGCTGCTTACTCAATTCCTCACTGTGACCACTCTCAATTCACTTCACAAATGGACCAAATCCCTTTCTTTCAAGTCCACAGCTGACCACACTCAAGCTTCTTCACAATTTTGATTCATCATAAATTCAAGGCCTCGGTCCATTTAAATTTGAAGGCTTGGTCCATCACTTCTTCAAGCCTTAAGTCCACTTATTATTTTTGGCTTTACAAAACCAATCCATAATCCACCATAATATTTTTAGTCCTATCTTAAATTAAAATCATGTCTATTTTTAATTTAATTAATTATGTACACATTTAAAATTTACATGTCACTTAAAATCTAACTAAGTTACTTTAGCTTCCATTTGTATACTTACTCCTTTGATCATGAAACTTGCATTCTTCCCTAACATTTATGTAATTAGCATACCCTTAAACTCATCTTATGTATCACATTGTTCATTCATATTTGCTTACTTGTTTACCACATCTCATGCAACCTATACATACACTAGTTGCATACCAATTGCATATCACATGCACACTCACATATAAACAAATATTATACCACTTATAACATACTTCCATACTTTGGCATATCATATATATCAAGAAAACATCTCATCATATGCATAATCTAAATCATGCATTTAAATTCTCAATTATAACTTAATTAGACACTTAATCTCCTAGGCCCTAATAAGCGTACATGACAAGATATACCTTAGATATCACTCGACGAGGTATAGTAAGATGGTACCTTGGGTACTCAAAGAGTATCACTTGGTACAAAGTTATAGTTCAGTAATGAGAGATGCAATTAAGGCATCACTCGGCTAAATAGGGAAATGGATTGGAAAGCATAGAGAAGTAAAGGATATCTCTCGGTTTCCAACTGTAATACCTAGGGTAACCGGATAGTATCTCAAAAGTAAAGAAATAATGCATAGAGAAGTATAAAAATGTGTCTTGGAATATAGAATGAGTGTATATGTATTATCTCTAATCTAAAGTCTGTCAATGTAACACGCTCTACTCGAACTGTGGAAAGTCTGGATAAGGTGTGCTGCTCTATAACCAGTTATGCATTTAAATCATTAAATCATATTGTCAATTTCCATAAATAGAAATTAATAGTAAATTATCAATATCATATTCATATTAAGACCAAACTTTAATTCACATTACCATTTAATTATATTGTTCATTACATTTTCTGTTACAATCCTAACTTCTATATTACTGTGTATATGCCCAAGATAACAAAACGCATTTCTGTTAAATGCCAAAATTCAAACCAATTATGATGATCTTCTCTCTCTATTGCAAATATTCCGATCTGAAGTTCTATCCTTACTACTCAGTACATATATATAGTAAAAATCAGCACGCTAAGTTTATGCTCAGTGGGTGTATATAAAACACACACACACATATAAACATAACTTAGTATGTAACACCTCTTTACCAGAACTATGGAGAGTCCAAATAGAGTGTGCAACTCTTATACTTAATTATATTAAATCGTTTGTTAATCAAAATAAACAATTTACATGAGATAAATCAAAATAAGTTTTATTGTATTAAACATCAAAATATTATTATTTAAAATTACAAAACATTTATCTTTAGATAACTAACATAATAATAGACCTATTACTATACATTTTTGTGTACATTCTAGGAATCTAAATATATAACAAAGAGTACAAACCAGCTATGATAATCACCTCTTAACTGCAAATCTTCACGTCGTATATCCTATTCCAGCTGCTTTAGACCTACATGTAGTAAAAATCAATATGTTGAGTTTTACGCTCATTGGGTATATATAATAAATATAAAACTATCTTGTAGTACACAAAATATACATTCCGAATAAAAATACATTCTTAACAATTCATATAAAACATGTAACATGTGTCATTTATTTTCCAATTCCATATATCATTTAAATAAATATTTCTATATTTGTTCATTTATTTCCTCCTTTCAAATTATTTCCATATAACCATATATCATGTTTATTCACAAGTATTTTTAACATTTTAGTATTTAGGATTTATTATTAAGGCCCGTGTACATTTTAGCAGGATCAATCGCTAGATAAGGGAATATATAGTAGGCTGAAGTTGAGCGTATACATAAGACACCAAGTGTCGTTCCAATAGGCTGAAGCCAAACATATAGTGGAGGGCACACCGGACCTATCCACGTGTTGTAGCTCTAAATATTCATATAACATATAGCAATATTGCAGGAGTCTCTATGACATGTCATGTCCTTAAGCTAACTTCGTATCCCACATTAAACTACTAGGGCCATATTTAATTAAATATTACATTTAGTTACAACATTCATTTTATCAATAAGAGCCCATCTCGAATACAATGCACTTGGGGATTATATTTATGTAATATTACCAATTATTATATGATGTTTAATTATTTATTTCCAATTACTTCCCTTAGTCATCATGTGCCATTGTATTCTCAGAGATCTATCAACCAAATGCATCTAACATCCATTTATAATTCATTAATTTCCCGTGTACATATTTTTAACCTAATACATTTTAGTTTAGGATCATTCAATAGCATCATTTAACACGTAAAAATAGGATACAATAACTACATTTTTTATTTCTTAGTTATTTGATTTATTCTATTTCTGTTTGATTCATGTAGTGACTAAATACACTCTATGTACACTATCCCTTTTTTAATCCTTTTTATTTGTTTGATTTCATCTTTTGCATATCAGCATCTATTAATCCATTTTTCTTAATATTCAAGCTCATAATCCATCCATTCATCATATAAATATTTTAGTCATTGAATTGAATATATTCAAGAACAACCAAACTGAGACATCAAATAGAAACATTTTATCAACACACTATATTTAACAAATGGCAACCTTACTAATTCTAAGCACCAACCTCAATATTTATAGCACTTAACCTGTTTCAGAAGCTCTTCCCTTTCTTTCTCCTTTCTTTTCTTTCTTTTCCTCCTCCTGTATCACGACAACCTTTGGTAAACTTCTAAATCAAAACACCTTTCTTCTTTCCCTTTACTATTACGGAAATCCCATTTAAGAAAACCTTTAAACCGCCACTTCCTTTCCTTGTTACAACTTCTCTTCAATCCTTCTTAGCTTCCTTTCAAGCCCTTTTTAGTCTCCTTAAACACAGGTTGAATCTTCCAAAAACTTTATTCAAGTTCAGTTGAGTTTTCAAATGCTAAGAACTTAGGGAAAATACACAAAAATGCTTTTACTTCTCTCTTAACCAAAACAGAAGATAATACAAGCTATAAGCCATTTTATCCCCTTATTTCTGTCATTTAATCAATTTCCTAAGATAACTGTTACTCTTAAATTAATTTGCATTGCTATTAATCTTCTCCTTTATGACAGATGGAGGGCCAAGATGAATCGGCACCTCTTAATCTAGGGTTAATATTTAATGTCTATATTTAAATTCCAATAAAACTCACTTAACCATTTGTCCTAACTGAGATACATATTAACTAACCAACGTAACCGAACCAAGATGAATCGACACCTCTTCATATCTCACCTTCCTCCTTTCCTAACCGAGATAACCCATCTTTGACTGAACCATTCTTAATCAATCCTCTTTTTTTTATTTTCTCCCCCATTTTGACCATGAGTCACACATGATCAAGTGGTATAAGAATTGGCCATATTTCTCTCACCCTTTTCCAAACTGAACCGTGAAAACTCCTTCCCATCTCTCACCCATATCAAATCGTGATATAGCTTTCCTTCTCCTTTCTTTCTCGTTATGGTACAACCGAACCATCTCATGACTTTAGAGTATCATCTTTCGGTTTCTCTACGTCTCTCACATACTTTGACCGAGACACATCCCTCCTACAATGTCCATGAATGAACTTTCTTATTCTCTTAACTCATCTTTTATTCTTAATTATATATTAAGATTTCCATCTAAATTTTTAGTTACTATTATTTTACAATTTATTTAAATTAAACTTAACAAATTAAACACATATTAAACATCATTCTTTCTTAATAAACTTTCATATTACAGTTTATCTCAATAGTACATAATCTGGGATGTTACATTGCAATTCCTCAATTAATACCACTAAACTATCATTTAATACTAGTTAAAATAGATCTTAGGTCTTATCATAAATTTAATCAAATAATAATCTTTCACAAGTCAAATAGTCTCTATTATATTATTTTCGCAGTACAAATCATAGGTTACATATCAAATACTATTAAATTCTATATTTCTTTTTATTTCATCTCTATCATATGAACTTTTTCATCGGTATCCATTTTGTTTTCACATATTAGTCCATATCATAACAATAATCATATATAGTTTTTAAACCATCATATAAATCATATTATTCACACACACACACACACACACACACACACACACACACACATATATATATATATATATACTTTTAACATTTAGGCCCGTGTATATTTTAATAGGAACAATTGCTAGACAATGGAATATCCAGATAGGTCGAAGCCGATATAGACACTATGTGCCAATCCGGTAGGCTAAAGTTGATCATATAGTGGAGAGGCACCAAGCTTGTCTACGTGAGGTACCTGACTATAGCCCCAAGTATCCATATAACAATAGTAGTACTATGGATCCCTATGACATATCATGTCCTTAAACTAATCTCGTTCCCACATCAAATTTACTAGCGTCATATTTTATTAATTATCATATTATTCACAGTAAAATATTAGTAATATACTATTTCCCATATAATTTACTATCATTTCCATTTTCTTATTTTCCTTATCATATCACAATTTCTTTAACTTTCACAGTAAACCCTTATTCATCATGTTCCATTTTCTTTTAAGGCTATATTAGTTATTTCCAATTTAAAGTTCATACTTGTTTCAAAGAATTCCCTTGAATATGTTCATTATTTATTATGTCAAATTCCCAAAACACAAATAGCATCATTTAGCACTTATTTTTAGGGCATTTTAATGTCTTCACTTAATATCAATTACTATATTTTTACTTAATGTCTTTTAATCAAACATAAAAAAATGAAACATCAAATGAGCTCCAAAAAACTCATCAAAGTATTATCTCATCTTTTTCCAATGTCTAACTAAAACATAACATTTAATAGAAAATTCATTCATCTCAAGTTTAGCAACATCAACCATATTTAATACTTTACACCACATTATACATTTCTAACATAATCCAAACATCAAACACCAAATAGAAATCTTTTCTAACATCAAATCTGGTTTAGAGACTTCAATTCCTTTCTTCCTTTTTTCTTTCTTTTCTCTTTCTCCTCCTGTATCACAGCAATCCCTTAGTTAGAGCTTTAGACCGTGACTCTTTTTATTTCATAACTCATTCTTAAGCCTTTTAAGCTTCCCTGCTTAAGATTGATCTTCCAACAATTTTATCTAAGGTTGGATTATGTTTTAGGTTTAAGAAGTTAAAAGAAAAGCACACAGAAATTTAAATGACTTCTCTCTCACCAAAACAGTGAATAATGAGAGCTTAAGCCCTTTAATCCCTATTCCTGCCCCTTAATCTTTCACTTAGGACAGGTGGAACTCTTAAGTTAGAAGATAATGACTTTAATCCTTTCCTCTATGACAAATGGAGGGCCAAGATGAGTTAGCTCCTCTTAGTCTATGGTTTAGGTCAAATGTCCATGTTTCATTTTCATTAAAACTCTACTTAACCAACTCCTTCTTATTCCAACTAAGACACACACTAGTTAATTAACCAAAACCGAGCCTTTCATATAGCATCCCTCTCCATTTAAACTAAACCTCATGTGTCTCTTCTTCTCCTTCTCTCACCTTCCCTCTTGACCATAACATTCCCTTGGTTGAGTTGTCACTTTGTCCTTTCCTTATCTCCTCCCTTACTTGATAGAGACTTACTTTCCCTACCTCTTATCTCACTAAATGAAACTGAGACTTAACTTCCTTCCTCGCTAAGATTTCAAGTCGAGCCTTTCATGTTTCCATCTCCATCTCTTCTCCCACTTATAATCAAGATACATAAGCTTTAACCATAACTCAACACAAAAACAAGTTAATGTCTGAGTCTTTACTTCCTTTATCTCATCTCTCCATTTCCAAATTTACGTTAAGGTTTTCAACTAGAATTTTAATCATTATTTTATTATGGTTTAATTTAAATTACACATAATAAATCAAAACACATATTAAACATGCAATCCTTCATTTATCATATAATAAGTTTACATATTCTAGTTTATCTCAATAATACACAGTTTGGGATGTTACATTTCTCCCCCTCTTAAGAAAATTTTGATCCAAAATTTTATTTGTGTTCAAATAGTTGAGGGTGTTTTTGTCTCATTATTTCTTCACTCTCTTAAGTAGCATCTTCAAACTTATGATTTCTCCATAAAACTTTGACTAATAATGTAATACCCGACATATTTTCGATATCAGATTCTGAAATCCAAACTGGAATATTCATGTAACATTCAGAAACCGGACTAAAATAGTGTTTGGGGGGTCAAAATGTTAAGTTATAAAAGTTAAAGGACTAAAATGTAAAATGTAAGGACTAGAATGAAAAAATGATAAAGTTGACAGATTAAAGTGCAGTTTGGCTAGGACTAACCTAAAAAGTCAGGTTCGGCCACCGAACTCAAGGGTTCTACTGTCGAACCCATGGTTCCACCTCCTCTATACATAGTGGAGGCAGCCGACCAAGGGAGGAGTTTTGGCAATTCCTCCTCATTTTCTCTCAAACACAGAAAATTATAAGTCCCCAAAACCTAAGTAAAGGATCAAGAAGGTTAAACAAGAATTGAATTAAGTTGAAGGCAAAGAAAAGATTTGGAGAGGACAAAGTACATAAAAGGGACATGGAAGACCTTGAAGAAAAGAGGTTCAATCCAAGTTCCAGTTAGTTCAAGTCTTCAATCCAGGTTAGTTTAGATGTTAAATGATGAATTCACAAGAGAAATGTTTCATGCAAATTTAAATTAGGGTTAACTGAAAAATTTAGAGATATGGTGAAAACTGACCAAATGATGAACAATGTAAGAAAGTATGCACGTTTAAATGAACTTAAACATGTTAGAAACATGATAGAAAAGTTAAAAATATAATTGCATGTTAATGAATAGAGGAAATCAAAATGCTAGGTTTAGGAAAGTTTAAAGAAATTGATGAATTATAAGAAATCATGAATTGATAAATGTATGTTGATAAAATTTTGTTAGTTGAGTTGTAGTTGATGAATGTGAATGTTTAGAAATAAATTGAGTTGAGTTGCAGTTCTTTGGGCATGAAAACATGCAATAACCAAGGTTTTGATCACTACCAAAACCCAAGTTCGACATCCTAAAGGGAGCTTAGGCTGCTGAAATTGGGAAGCAACTCAGGAAAAGGAATGAAGTCCATCTTCAGGAGCTGAAGGTGGCACATTCGGCCGCTGAACCTGGTGGCAAAGGAGATTAGTGCCGGCTGAACCTGCTGCCAAAAGTTAGACTTTTGTCTCCGGGTGACCTTCGGCCGCCCAACCTACTGCCAAAAGTCCCTTGTTTAGCAACTTTTAACCTAAATTGTTAAGATTAATTATGCTATTATTATGTTATGTCCTATGAGGGTTTATATGATGCTTTTAAATATGTTTCTAAGGTAATATTGAGTCTCTAATTCGAAGAATACAGGATCAGACCCCAGAAATCATGAACATGAGTGACAAATGAGGATTCGTCAACCACGCTTAAGTTTCTAGGTGAGTAGATATGAACTAAAATGTTTTTATGATACAGAAATGTATGTTTTCTTGCATGCTCATGCATCATGGCTATTTTAGGATGTATTGCATTAGATCACGAGATATGCAACATTGCATTAATTACATTTTATGTGAAAGGTAATATTGGACGACCTATGATCCCGTATGTTATGTTAATGATGTTATGGATGATATCTCCAGGTTTGTCCCTTTATGTATGCTAAGTTGTCTATTTTGGCATGTCCTTGGGATGTACCACGGACTGTCCCTTGGAAGTAATGCCAGAGTGATTGGGACATTCCAAGGGATATTTATGTTTATATTATGATATGTTGAAACCTAGATGGCTGAAAGGAGCTTCTGAATCCATATTTATATTTCGAGTAGTTCTCAAAAGATGGCTATGCCAACTGGAACTTACCCAGGGATCTTGGTGACAGTATTACCTAAGGTGAAATGTTTGACAATGTTGCATATTCACGAGTACAAAAGATATGTTTTATTTTGTATTTGCTCACAAAGCTATTTCAAAATAGCTTACCTGTTTTCTATCCTTCCATCCCATCCCATCTATTCTTTCTAATGGAATAACATGTGTGAAGGGTCTTACCTATACCTCCTGAGCATAGACATATGAAAAATATTATGAATCTTATCCAGCTCAGGTGGTAAGGCAAGTCTATAGGCTAATGGTCCAATATGCTTAGTGATCTCATATGGGCCAATAAACCTCAGACTAAGTTTACCCTTTTTACTGAATCTAATAATCCTCTTTTAAGGAGAAACTTTCAGAAATACTTTATCACCAACTTTATATTCAATATCTTTATGCTTCAGATCTGCATATAATTTATGTCTATCACTTACTACTTTCAACCTCTCCTTAATGATCTTCACTTTTTCTTGTCTGTTTCACCAAACCTAGACCCATAAGTCTGCACTTACCTGTCTCTACCCAATTAAGGGGAATTATGCATCTTCTACCATAGAGAGCTTCATACGATGTCATCTTGATACTAGCTCGATAATTGTTATTATAAGCAAACTCTGCTAATGGCAAGTATCTTTCTCAGTTATCTTTAAAATCAATAGCACAACTTTTCAACATATCCTCTAGTACTTGGATGTAACAGCCTGCCTTCTCGGAACACCACTGGCGTTAAAATTTCGACCACCTGAAATTGATTGAAATCCTAACAAGCTATAAATATTAACATAAACATAAACATTAACATTAATCTCATGCATAATAAAGATTTTTGGTACAACATTAACATAAGAAATATTTAAATTCCCAGTACAAGTGTCTTACATTATACTTGTACACGTCATCGTGGTGGACATAAACATAAGTATCAAAATTCTTAACATAAACATTTAAATAATACATGAGATTATAAAAACATGTTCTTTGACATTTACACATCCTAGGGGCAAAACATACATAAGCTATGTCATAGTGTCACGTCCGTGCTACTCGGTGTTTTTCGGTACATCTTGCATACTTATGAAAAACAAGATTGGGAACCGGGGATGGGATGGGAGGACCGAATATGCGTAAGCTGTTTTGAAATAGCTTTGTGAGCATATATAGAAAACATATCATAAAACATACTTTCATGCTCGTTCTTGCTTGCTTACCCACAAGTATACAGATCACAAAGTAGTAATATTAAATTTGTTCCCACGAGGAACGGGTTAGGTCTACTTATTACTCATTCTCATTTTATATTTACAGTAATATGATAATTCAAATTTGTTTATCTACTTCTAACATTAATTAACTAAATTAGTTGTCAATCTAAATTAATCAAGAGATATAGCCACTCAATTCAAAAGTTTGATCATGCCAAAATATTTTTCTCATTAACCAAAACTCGGGTTTTTATGAAATCGCCTTTCCTTAAATGCATTCGGGTATTTTTAACCAACCTTTTGGTATAAGTTAAGTTATTCCTTACATCTATTTCTATATGTATCAAATTCTTTATTTTAACAAGAATTAATCCTAAGGCTTGTCTTTTGATTATTGCAACAAGTTGGAGTTAATGCTTGTTAAATTAAGTTAATGGTGTTTCATGCACTTTACTTCACATATTATCATGTTTAAAGCAAATGTTATCTTATTGATATGGTTGGTTTAATTTCCTTCTGAGAACAAACTCATCCAGCAATAATTCAATCAAAGAATCAACAACATACTTTAAGAAAATTCTCATTCAATAAGAACCCAACATCCTTATAATGTTGCTTTGCTTAAAGAAAATAAAAATCAACATACAAAAGACCTTTAAGAACAAGAAGAAGATTAGAAAAATCACTCTTCAGCCTCTAAAGGGTGTCACACCTCGAGGGATCTTCTGATATGCTTCTAGACTTGATCAACTAGAATGACTTTCGCCTATTCTGGACAAAGGTTTTTTTTCTGAGTTTTTTTACTGTCAAAATCTCTCCCTATCTTGCCTGTGTGCTGTTGCTTTATTTACCCTCAAGAATACGGATCCCAACATAGTAATATTAAATTTGTTCCCGCGAGGAACGGGTTATGTCCACCGACTACTAATTTCTAACATGTATATTTACAGCAATTGCAAGTTTTTTAGAATTGAAATTCTAATTTTACTACTACTTAAACTAATTTACTAATTAATTTTAACTAAACAAGATGTACAACAACCTACTTAGAAATATTGATCATGCCTAAGTGTTCTTCTCTTTAAACAAAACTCGGATTCATGCAATAAATGTTCCTTTGAACGCATTTGGTAAACTATAAGCCAACCTTTAGGTATAGGATTACTCTATTTCTTATATGGACGTCTACATATAATAAATACCTTATTTTATAAAAAAAATTAAACCTAGATCTTGGCTTTTGATTATTGCAACAAGTTAGGATTAATTGTGATAAACTAAGTTAGTAATTCGAAATGCAATTTACTTACAATGTTTATGGCATTTAAAATAAATTCTATCTCTTTGATCTTACTAACTTATTTCTTTCTAAGAATATAATTCAATAATCTTAATTCAAACAAAGATCAAAAGATAAATTCAAAGAAACTTTTACTGAAAAATATCGACATTTTACAATGCTGCTTTGAATAGAGAGAATAAGGATCAACATACAAGAAGCCTTAATGAACAAGAAGAAGATTAGAAGAAATCAAATTTCCTGCCTCCGGAGGGCGTCACACCTCGAAGGACTCCTTGATATGCATCTGGCACGAACAATAAAAGTGACTCTCGTCAACTCTTCCTAAATGTTTTTTTCCTAAATTTTGGGTGCTGTCCAATCTCCTTTTCTTGCTTCATTGGTTTGGTATTTATAGGAAATGATGGAGGGTAGTTTAGGATATGATTGGTCAACAATTTGGGATGTTATCACCGATTTCCATCAACTGCCACTGAACAGATTTCTTGAAGCAACATGTCTGTCTGATCAGGAGGTGGTTTCTGTCTTCTGTAAAATCGAGTTGCGGTCGTGACTTCTGCGTAGCGGTCACGACTTCTGCTAAAAAGTTACTGCCATCGTCCATGCATGCGTCGCACCTGTGTGCTTTAGAGTCGCAATCGTGTGCTTGAGAGTCGCGGTCGCGACTTGAAAGTCGCAGTCGTGACTTTTCCTGGCTCTCCATACTTAGCCAAATTTTGAGTCTTTTTGGTCCATTTTTCTCTTCTATTCCATGTCCAAGGCTTGAATTATTACCTGAACTTTTTCTAACCAATAACAACAAGAAAGAACATGAAATATCACAAAAAAAAAAACACACACACAATCATGCAAAATATCATAAGAATATTTGTTACTTTGGCAATGTCATCAATTCCCCCA
Source organism: Cnidoscolus chayamansa (assembly GCA_948266635.1). NCBI lineage: Eukaryota > Viridiplantae > Streptophyta > Magnoliopsida > Malpighiales > Euphorbiaceae > Cnidoscolus > Cnidoscolus chayamansa. The sequence goes on from CAOGCB010652399.1 coordinate 19,966, forward strand.
CACTTAAGTTTTTGCTTATCCCTAAGCAAAGCATTCTTCCTTTTTCAAAGCAAATGTTTGCAAAAATTATATTTTACCTTTTTCTATTTAGATTTCTTAAACATTTTACCAAGATCAAAAACAATATTGTAAATGAACCTAAGTCACATAGTAAAACATACCATGTGGAAGAACTTTAACAAACAAAATCTAAAGTTAAAAAGCTAACCAAACTTAAATATGAAATGAATAAATTTCCTTTCTTGATATGAAAAATAGGAAAGAATTTAGGACAAGATTAACACCCATGTATTGTTTCTCATTTCAAGGCATTTTTAGGTAACCTATTTCTATCACTCAAAGTGGTTGCATTTTATGCTCCATACCACTTATCACCTTTTACCTCTTGTGTTACCTCATAGTATTGCATTGATTCTTTCTTTTCTCTTTTCTCTCTCTCTCTCTCTCTCTCTTTTTTTGAAGAAAAACCTGAAAGTGGTTGCATTTTATACTTCGTACCACTTCTCACCTTTTACATAATTGTTTCCTGTTATTTCACTCAATTTGATTTTTCTCTCGCAATACATTCATCCTTTATTAACTTGAAACACACATGTATTATGGCTTTAGTTTCCTTTCCTTTCTACTTTCATTTTCAAGTTAGGATGCAAAATTTTCCATATCCAAATATTTTTTAGATAATTAACTAAAGACTTTAAAATTTTGGTAAAGGTCTTCCAAATGTTATGCTAAACTTCTAAGATAAGTTCATTCTATCAAAGCCAAGTTCCAATCTCAATAACATATTCAACAATCTTAATTCAAAAAGTAAAATATAATCTCCATAAACATGTAAGTAATTTGTCCAAATAACTAAGAATGAAAGATATTTATGGCAATCACCTGACAACTTAAAAAAACATACAAATATGCATTCACAGTCGCAAATTCTATAATCGCGCTCGCGAAGGTTTCACAAAATGAAACAGAAACGAAATATATACTTTCATGGTCAAGAATTATACACTCGTGATTACGATAGCTTCACAAGATCAAATAGAAACTATAGATGCCAGTATCATACTCGCAAATGCAAGAATCACTGTCGCGACTCACTTTCTTTTTCCATACTTAGGAAGCAACTTGCTCCCCCACACTTAAGGTACACAATGACCCCATTGTAATTTAGGAAAAGAGAATGAGAGATAGAAGAAATGTAAGCGCATAATCAAACAAAACAATAAATCTCAAAAAGAAAAAGATCAAAGGGTTAGAAAAACCTCATTCCTCCGCAGAGTCTGGAGGAGACGGTGTGAACTTGATATTTTTTCCTTGCGAAAGTACAGAATCCACTTCCTAGTCATGCCCTTGTGTTCCTTATCAATGTGATCCAACTTCTTGTCAATTTTCATGACTTGTCCTTGCAAGGCCTCTTGTGTTTCCTGCAAAGTGTCTACCCGTGCTAACACTTGCCACCACCCAGCAACTTCTTCCTCCTCTATGTAAATAGGGAAAATCTGCATTGTATTTTTCCACAAGATCCTTATTTTGTGGCACCAAGGAAGATGAACAATAGGTTTCTTATTTTTTTTCTCCTTTTGTGTTATGAGTAGCTACGGTCGCGGTCGCGATTCTTATTGTCGCGATCGTGAAATGTTGCTCTGAGCCTTCTGTGTTCTGAGTGACTCTGGTTGCGGTCGTGAAATGTTGCTCTGAGCCTTCTGTGTTATGAGTGATCTTGACTCGCTCTCGCGACTAGGTTGATCACGGTCGCGACTAGCACTCCACTGGAGATAGAATATGTTTAAACCATTATTTATCACTTAAAAGCCATAAACAAACATGTTAGACCCTCCAAGCCTTGTTGTAGCGTTTCTTTAAAGAAAATTAAAATAAAAACAACATTAAAATAAAATATAATATAATAAAATAAAATGTTGTAAATCACACATAAGAATTTCGCTAATGGCAAAACACCATTCCCCGGTAGCGGCACCAAAAACTTGTTGCTTTATTTACCTACAAGTATATGGATTGCAACGTAGTAATATTAAATTCGTTCCCACGAGGAACGAGTTATGTCCACCGACTACTAATTTCTAACATGTATATTTACAGCAATCGCAAGTTTTTTAGAATTGAAATTCTAATTTTACTACTACTTAAACTAATTTACTAATTAATTTTAACTAAACAAGATGTACAACAATCTACTTAGAAATATTAATCCTGCCTAAGTGTTCTTATCTTTAAACAAAACTCGGATTCATGCAATAAATGTTCCTTTGAACACATTCGGTAAACTATAAGTCAACCTTTTGGTATAGGATTACTCTATTTCTTATATGCATGTCTACATATAATAAATCTTATTTTATCAAAAATTAAACCTATATCTTGCCTTTTGATTATTGTAACAAGTTAGGATTAATTGCGATAAACTAAGTTAGTAATTCGAAATGCAATTTACTTGCAACATTTATGGCATTTAAAATAAATTCTATCTCTTTGATCTTACTGACTTATTTCTTTCTGAGAATATAATTCAGTAATCTTGATTCAAACAAAGATCAAAAGATAAATTCAAAGAAACTTTTACTAAAAAATACAGACATTTTACAATGCTGCTTTGAATGGAGAGAATAAGCATCAATATACAAGAACCCTTAATGAACAAGAAGAAGATTAGAAGAAATCAAACTTCCTGCCTCCGGAGGGCGTCACACCTCGAGGGACTCCTTGATATGCATCTGGCACGAACAATAAAAGTGACTCTCATCAACTTTTTCTAAGTGTTTTTTTCCTGAATTTTGGGTGCTGTCTAATCTCCTTTTCTTGCTTCATTGGTTTGATATTTATAGGAAATGAAGGAGGGTAGTTTAGGATATGATTGGTCAACAATTTGGGATGGTTATCATCGGTTTCCATCAACTGTCACCGAACATATTTCTTGAAGCAACATGTCTGTCTAATCAGGAGGTTGTTTCTGTCTTTTGTAAAATCGAATTGCGGTCATGACTTCTGAGTCACGGTCGCAACTTCTGCTAAAAAGTTATTGCCATCCTCCATGCATGCGTCACGCCCATGTGCTTTAGAGTCACGGTTGTGTGCTTAAGAGTCGCGGTTGTGACTTGAAAGTCGCGGTCGTGACTTTTCCTGGCTCTCCATACTTAGCCAAATTTTGAGTCTTTTTGGTCCATTTTTCTCTTCTATTCCACTTCCAAGGCTTGAATTATTACCTAAACTTTTTCTAACCAAGAACAACAAGAAAGAACATAAAATATCACAAAAAAACACACATAATCATGCAAAATATCACAAGGATATTTGTTACTCACGATCGCGATTAACCCTTAGCTCTCCATACTTAGCCAAATTTGAGTCTTTTTGGTCCCCCTTTCTCTTTTATTCTCAGTCCAAGACTTAAATTTTTACCTGAAATTTTTCTAACCAAGAAGAACATAAAATATAACAAAAACACACAAAATATCATAAACATATTTATTACTTTGGCGATGCCATCACTCGTGAACATGCAACATCATCAAACATTTCACCTTAGGTAATTCTGTCACCAAGATCCCTGTGTGAGTTCCAATTGGCATAGCCATCTTCCAAAAACTACCCAAAACATAAATATGCACCCAGATGCTCCTTTCAGCCATCTAGGTCTTACCATATCATAACATAAACATAGATGTCCCCTGGAATGTCCCAATCATCTAGTGTTACTTCTAAGAGACAGTCCGCGGTACATCCCAAAGGACATGCCGAAATAGACAACATAGCATACATAAGGGACAAACCTAGGGATATCATACATAGCCATTATTAACATAACATATGGGATCATGAGTCGTCCAATACTACCTTTCACATAACATGTAATAAATGCAATGTAGCATATCTTCTGTTCTAATGCAAAACATCCTGGAATAGCCATAATGCATGAGCAAGCCATAAAATATTAAGTTTCTATATCGTAAAAGCATTTAGTAAGTATCCATTCACCTGGAAACTTAAGCATAGTTGACGAATTCTCAATTCGTCACTACTGTCCCTTATTTCTAGGGTCCGATCATGTATTCTGAACTTCATATTAAAGACTCAACATAGACTTAGAAACATATTTAAAACATCCCTTAAACCCTCATAGAACATAGCATAAATATAGAATATTAAATCTTAGCAATTTAGGTTAAAAATTGTTGAACAAGGGACTTTGGGTGGCAAGTTCAGCAGCCGAACATCACCCTTACAAAGACAAAAAAAATCACTTTCGATAGTAGGTTCGGCTGCCACTATTCTCTTTACCACCAGGTTTGGTGGCCGAAAGTCCAACCTTCGACAGCCGAAGCAAGACTTCCTTTCCTTCCTATTGAACTGCTTCCAATTTTGGCTGCCTAAATCCCTTTTAGGCCACAGAACCTGGGTTTTGGCAGTTACCAAAACCTTGGTTCTAGCTTGTTTTACATGCCTAAAACCCTACAATTCAATTCATTTTACTTCTAAACATTCATTTACATCATTCTAAACTCAGCTAAACCCATTTTATCAACATGCATAACTACTTCATCACATTCATGCATTTTCCATAAACTTTCTAAACTTCCATAAACCTAGTCTTTGATTTCCATTTATTTAATAGCATGCAATCAATTCTAACATTATTAACAGGTTTTCTAGCATTTGTAAGTTCATTTAAACATACATTCATCCTTCCTATGTTCATCATTTAGTCACATTTTTACCATTTCTCTAAATTCTTCCTTTTAACTTAATTTCCATTTGCATGCTTCATTTTTGTCATTTCTTTCTCATTTCTAACCAATTAATATCTTACTAACCTGGATTGAAGCTTTTGAATCAACTTGAAGATTCAGATCAAGCTCCTTCAAGTTCTTCCAATTCTTCCTTTTGTTTTCCCTTCCTTTGAACCTTTAGCTTTTGTTACTTGATTCCTTTCTTGTTTTAATTCAATTATCTCTGAATACAAAATTTGGTGAGATTGAAAGGAGAGACTGAAATGAAATTGGCCAAACCTTCCCCTTGTCTAGCTGCCTCTACCACTTATAATGGAGGTGGCAAATATGGGTTTGGCGATGGAACCCTTGTGTTTGGCGGTCAAACCTGACTTTTCAGGTTAGCCATCGCCAAATTTCACTTTAGTCCCTCTACTTTTCCTGCTTTTCATTTTTGTCCTTATATTTTATATTTTAGTCCCTTAACTTTAATTACTTAACATTTTACTTCCTAAATGCTATTCTGGCCCAATTTTTTAATATTCCACGAATATTACGGTCGAAAACTCAAAATCCGACATCGAAAATGTGTCGGGTGTTACATACTTCCCCCCTTTAGAAACATTTGTCCCTAAATGTTCAACATACAAATACACAACACAGAACATATACATAACACATAATATATAACACATAATATATAACATAACATTATCTCATATATACATAACATAACGAGGATTTGTAGTTTCCCTTTCTTGGATATGTAGTTTCCCCCTTTCCCTTTTTCTTTATCTTTTTTGCTTCACGACTTCCTTCCTTTCCCTATCACGGTTCACCTAGCAACTCATCTTCAATCGTAGCTTCCTTCTTCTAATTTTCATGTATGATAACACTAAGGTCTCTCAAATTACCCTATCTCAAGTGCAACAGAACTTGAGATGAAAAAGTCTTTATAGGTTTTCCTTTTATCTTTTTTCAAACTAAAGACAATTGTAAATGTTAAACTTATATAACTCCTTCTCTAAAGCCACTTAATCATACATGTTGGGTTTCGTATATCATATACATAAATTAAATGCAGCGGATAATACACAATACCTTCTAAGGACCCATGCAATTCAATTGATTCGATGAAAGGGTTATGATTATTTACCTCTTATAGCGTAGACACCTTTGAAAATCAGACAACAGGTACTGCTCAATGAATGACCACCCTCTATTGGTATCCACACACGAACGGTTGTCATTGAACGGTGTAGAGTGCTAGCTCCTTTTCTGTATTTTGGATTTCAATTCCTTGGTGATCGTTTTTCACAAAAATGGCTGCTGCTAATGAATAATGCAAATAAGGACTCCTTTTATAACTATCCACTTGACACTAACTTAATTGAATTTGATTAGGATTAAGTATCTGACATAAGTATTCTAATCAGATATTTAAAACATAAATGGCCCAAATTAAACCCTATCCATTAAATACATTCGAGTGTGCGACCCAATAGGTTTATATTATGTTGGCAGTGGGCCAATCCCATTGCAGCCCACAAGTCATAAGATGCCTCTAGCAAGACATTATGACTACCCAAATAATATAAAATCAATAGTCTGATATCAACCTAATTAATAGAACATGTCATAATCTTTTTATCACGCGATATCTAGTTTGAAAGTAAGTCATGGTCACTGTCACACTTATATTGTCCAAACATGAAGTTTCTTAATTACAAAGTCGACTGATAAAATCAAATGACATTGATCAATGTATTAATTCATTTGAGCACGGCCATGCATTTCTCAATCCAACTTATCAAGGGGCCCATAAGATATCTCTCTCATAAGAGAGGGACAAATTCTATCTTGATTATTCACTTTCCTCCATATGATTCTCATCATGTTCAATCACAACCTTTATGATTATCCGATTAAAGACAACGTTTGATTATGTCAAAACATGATGTCTCTCATGTAGGAAACTGTGATAATCTCAAGTTTGAGGACTTCAATGACATAACTATTATAAGATTACTTATGACACTTAATCCATGTAGTGATCTCATAACGGATCTATCCAGTATCTTGTTCTCCAACAAGTACCTACAAGTTTGATTTGTATCATTATATACATGATCATCTCATAATCATCAATCAAACTTATACTAGTCTTAATTCATTATTAAATTCCATAATTATGAATAACTAGGGATATCAATTTATTATAATAAAACATGCAAGCATTACAATAATTTAGAAAATTTTCCATAAATAAAATTATGACAATACAATTAAGGTCCAATCACAAGGCTTAGGGCATAACTACCAACAATACATGAGTTAATTTTAAGTTAAGCAGTGATGCTACTAATCCACTTTCTTTGATAGGTGGCATTTCCTTAAACTATGGTTTACATTTAATATCAACTCAAATCTCACCTTAATTAACATATTCCTACCCAACTGGACCATTCTTATTTTCTCTCATCTTCCTTCCCTTCTTTCTCTTCCAAACTGAGACATCTCTCCTTTTAAACCACCATTATCGAACCTTCACCACTCTTCTTCCCCTATCTCGCCCTACCTTGGCCAAGATTCACACATGGCAATCTTAGATTTAAATGGTCACTCTTCTATCTCCTCCTTTAATGACCGAACCATGACTAACTCTTCTTTCTTATCGCATCATTACCAAGCCTAGCCTTTCATTCAACAAACCAAGCCATGCCTTCATCCACTCATTACTCATCTCCTTATTTCTCTACCCTCCAACCGAGATACATCTCTCACTCTAATCCTTGACCGAGCTTTCACCTCCACTTGACCGAGACATGTTAGTCTCTTTCTCACCCTTCAACCATGATACATACTTCAATCGAAATGCATCCTTGATCGAGCCTTTCCAACCAAGACATGCTTCTCTTTCACGGCTAATACATGCATTTTCCTTTCTCATCCTTGTTTCTCTCTCTTTCTTCAAGTTTACCTTAAGTTCCTTAACTAATTTTATTTATCATTTTTTATGACTTAATTAGTTTATACTCAATAAAATATACTTTTTCATTCATACATGTAAAATTATAAACAGTCATTTAAGGTTATAGAAAATAGGATGTTACAACCCATGACTTCACTTCTTTATCATTCTTTTGAGCCTCTCTGATTTGTTGTAAAAATTAAGGTTGAACTGTTAACTCTGCTATAACTGCATCATCTCCAACTAGTGCCAATAGAGAATTCATAGCTCTCAAAGTAACCAATACTTCCTACTTAATGTGTCTGCCACGACATTTGCTTTACTTGGATGGTAATCAATATCGCAATCATAATCTTTTATTAGCTCCATCCATCTTCTCTACCTCAAATTCAATTCCTTCTATGTGGACAAATACTTTAGACTCTTGTGATTAGTATAAATGTAGCACCTCTCACCATACAAGTAATGCCTCCATATTTTCAGTGAGAACACAATAGCTACTAGCTTTAGATCATTTGTCGGGTAGTTCTTCTCATGTACTTTCAACTATCTGGATGCAGACGCAACTACTTTTCCTTCTTGCATTAGTACACAACCTAGTCCATTATGGGAAGTGATGCGTGCTCTAAACACTCTAAAAGAATGGCAAGTGTACCAATCAAGTAATTTAATGGATTCTTAATGAGTCCGAGTATCGATTCACAAGGACAGGCAACGTTATAATTCCTACTGTATTTTAGACAATTAAATTTAAGAATAATAAAAATAAAATGCATGGAGAAGGTAATATAGGTGATGAATTATTAACTGAAACTGAGTGATTTAAATTACCAATTCAACTTATAAAATCGAATTATTAATCTGTGAATTATCAATATGCAAATGGTCAAGAGTATCTATCTTCCCTAAATCTCATATGGTAATACATTAAATATGCGAATTGATCTAGATGACGAGTTTAATAATTAACCCAAGTACCCTACCAGAAAATACTACTCATATTTATCTCAACCCCTACCCTAGGAACGTTAAGAAAAACATGCATACAAATAAACTCATAGTTCTCCTATCCGGAAACAATCTGGTCCTAATATTCAATTAATTAGCCACCGGCAATAATTAAATAAATATTAGTCAATATTCTTACTAATAATCATAATTCCCAAATAACTAAATTCATGCAATCAATTAGCTACCAGCAATAATCAATAACATGCATCTACTTTATTCAAAAATTAAGCATTAAGCATGAATAAAAATAATTGAATCTGGAAATCAATCCACATAAATAATTCAATAACCCATATTCAATTTAGGGACTCAAGAACTCTTAACACAAAATATCTACTCCATAATCAATTTAACTAAACTGAAAAGAAATAGCAAAGTTAAGAACACGTTTACAACTTTGGAAAGGCAAATTGACTCAATGATGAACCCAAAATTTTTCTCCAAAAAGATCTTCAAATCTGCAGGTAGAGGAATCTAAACTGCAAAATTATAGATCTTCACGGATAATTTCTTCAATCTTCAGAAGAATTAGCTCAAAACTCCTTGATTTCTCCCTTTTCTCACTCTTCCTATCACAATTTTTAAACAAATTGTCAACTTTCCTGTTCCAAAAACTTCCATTCTAAGTGCAAAGTTGTGTTTAAAATTGGTTTCTGCAACATTACACATGCCTGTGTGTCCCTAAAAAACGGTGGTGTTTCACTGTTCGTTTAAAGAAAATAAAGCACACGCCCTTATAACCTTCACACATGCCCATGTGATATGTACACACGCCTGTGTAACATTCACACACGCCCTTGTGTATGTGAAAAATGCATCCTTTTGTCCAATTATCCTCCTGGTACCTAAAAAGTCCTAAAAACTTATAAAAATTCATCAAACCAAACCCTAAACCTTAAATAGTTCAGTTTTCTACAAATAAAATATAAAATAACAGAAATTAATACAAAAAATCAACCTAAAACATGTATATAAATGATATATAATTGACACTTATCAGGAAGCATCACTGTACGCCACAAAATCCTTCCATGCTATCGGTTGTGTAAGAAGTGGGGCTTATGTAAGCATAGTTTTCAACTTATCAAAAATTTCCTGACATTTCTTAGTCCACTCAAATTTCACATTCTTATGCAATAACTTAGTCAATAGAGCAACAATAAGTTAAAATCCCATTACAAATCATCTGTAGTATCCAGCTAATCCTAGAAAACTATGAATCTTTGTAATATTCCTTGGTGATTTCCACTTTACTATTGCTTCTATCCTCTTCGGATCCACCCTAATACCTTCCGCTGACACAATGTGACCTAGAAAAGATATTTCATCTAACCAAAATTCACTCTTACTAAGTTTACCGTAAAGTCACTTCTCCATCAACATTTGCAATATTGTTCTCAAATGTTTATCATGTTCCTCCCTCGTCTTAGAATATATTAAAATATCATCAATAAACACTACTACAAACTGATCTAAGTATGGATAGAAAATGCAGCTCATCAAATATATGAAAGTTGTAGGTGCATTCATTAGCCCAAATGGCATAACTAGAAATTCATATTGCCTATACATGGTCCTGAAAGTAGTTTTACACACATCGATATCTTTTACCTTCAACTGATGATATCCGAATCTCGTATCAATCTTAGAGAACACACTAGCTCCCTTTAACTAATCAAACAAATCTTTAATCTGTGGCAAAGGATATTTATTCTTGATAGTCACCATATTCAACTGCTAATAATCAATGCACCGTCGTAAGGTATCATCTTTCTTCTTCACAAATAACACCGGTGCACCCTAGGGAGATACACTGGTTTGAGTAAAACCCTTATTTATAAGCTCCTATAACTGTGTCTTTAGTTCTTTCAGTTCCACTGGTGCCATTCTATATAGAGCTATAGATATTGGAGTTGTGCCGAGTATAACTTCAATGGCATATTCAACTTCTCTATCTAGTGGAACTCTTGGTAATTCATTAGGAAATACATCTACAAAGTCACAGAGAGTCAATATATCATTTATATCTTAGTTCACCTTTTTAGACTCAAATACACATACTACATAAGCCATACATCCCTTATTAACCATTCGTTTGGATGTAATGGCTAATATCACAGTAGCTAGAAGATTTGTTCTCCATCCCATAAACAACACCTCATCATCTATTAAAGTCTTCAATGTGATCCTCTTCTATCTACAGTCCACTATTGCTCGATGTTTATACAACCAATCCATGCCTAAAATTAGATCAAATTCCTTAAAAGGCAATTCTATCATATCTTTAGGGAAAATATGTCTATGAATCTCTATTGGACAATCATTATCACACTATGACCCAAAAGATTAGTGACTAATATTTCCCAATCTAGGATGTCTACATGAAGTTTCTCCCTATTCTTATCAAGCATACATATATATGAGTGTGTAGAACTAGGATCTATCAATGCATGTGCAGAAATATCAAAATTAAAAGTGTACCCACTATCATATCGGTGTGTCCTGGCCTTCTCTAGTTTTCATCACATATGTCCTGGTAGGTACCCTAATATCTAGTCTATCCATTGTCTCAAAGGCTCCAATAATTCTCTGACTAGTTGCACCTATATCCCCTTTGCCTTTGCCTCTACCTCTGCCCCCTTGAGGAATAGATTATTCCCACTGTGATGTTTGTAAAGCTTTCCCTCTTAGATAATCTATCTTTAAATGCTCCATAGACCACATAGAAAATATGCACCAGTCAATTTCCGACATATTCCTCCATCTTGTGTTACACAATGCTCACATATTAGTAGAAGGTGTGAACCTTGACCCATCCCTCCAGTTTTGGCAACTGAAGTAGCATATGGCTCAGGTCTACTCATATAGCTACGTCCAAGACTCCAACTCTACTTTTGCCGCTGACTTTGCCCCATCTATTGTGGGACTCTGAATCTCTTACTACTAGTTTAAGGAACATGGGCTTGTCCCTACGTCTACCCTTGATGCCTTTTTTGTTGTCCCCTTTGTCTCATGTTCTGCTCATCAACCATAATATGCTTTATGCTTAGAGCTACTTTCACTAGAGTAGAGAAATCCTTGATAAACTGATCTACCACATACATCTAAATCTCATTATGTAGGCCTTACTCAAATCTACTGCATCGAATCTCCTCTACAGGTTTCAACTCCCTCACATAACTACTAATCATGATGAGATTCCTCCCGTACTCGCTAACTATGGACCTCCCTTGTCAGAGATAGAGAAACTCTCTCAATTTTCCTTTATATACAGATCACCCATATAGTTCTTCCAAAAATCAACAAAATAGTTCTGCCATGCATCAGACCAAACAAACCTCTAGTTCTTCTGTGTCAATCGTGTCATTGAAGCAGTTATCTTAGAGAAATCTTACATGAATCTCCTGTAGTAGCTAGCCAAACCCATAAAACTTATGATCTTTCTAATAGTAGTGGGTGTAGGCTAGTTTGCTACCGCCTCTACTTTCTTAGGGTCCATCTCAATGTCATATTCTAACACCATGTGGCCTAAGAAACATATGTTGCTCAGCTGAAACTCACACTTTGAGAACTTTGCATACAAGTAGTGAGTTTAAGGTGTCGAGCATGCTCCTTTGTGTTTTTGAAATACACTAGGATATCATCAATAAAGACTATCACAAGTGATCCAGGAACAGTCTAAAAACTTTATTCATGAGATCTATGAAAGCACCAGGGGCATTAGTTAACCCAAACGACATTACAAGGAAATCATAGTGCCCATACCTCGTACGAAATGCAGTATTGGATACATCACTTTCTCTTATTCGCAATTGATGATAATCTGATCTCAAGTCTATCTTGGAGAAGCAACTAGGTCCTAGCAACTAGTCGAACAAATCATTAATTCTCAGTAATGGATACGTATTCTTTACGGTGGCCTTGTTGAGCTGTTTGTAACCTATACATAACCTCATAGTTTCATCTTTCTTTCTTACAAACTGTACAGGTGCACCCTATGGTGATGTACTTGATCTGGTGAAACCCTTATCAACCAACTATTATAACTATGTCTTTAACACTTTCAATTATGCAGGAGCCATCCTGTAAGGCGGGATAGAAATGGGTTGTATACTCACTAATAGTTCTATCTCAAACTTTATCTCTTTGTCGAGTGGCAAACCTACAAGGTCTATAAGAAATACATCGAGGAACTCCCCCACTACTAACACCGACTCTAGTTCCCTCACACTCTGATCTGTGGCCCTAACATAGGCTATAAATCCCTGACACCCTCTCCTAAGCAATCTATGCGCCTGCATAGAAAATATCAAATCAGTGGACATACCTGTGGTGTCCTTATAAAGTGTGACGTATGATTTATCCTGTCCTCTGAACCTAACTACCTCGTTCCTGCAGTCTAAGGTAGCATCATGTAGTGATATCCAATCCATACCCAGTATGACATTGGAAATTTGTCAAGTCGAACACCACTAGGTCTGCTAGAAGGCACCTACCCTCAATAAAGAATGAACAACTCTGACAACTCATCTTTGCCAATGTCCGATCACATCTAGGTCTATTAACCCATAATGAACACTCTATTGGGGCAGCGATAAACCGATACTGCTCAATGCCATCGGTGAAAGAAATGAGTAAGAGGCACCCATATCTTGCAAAACATGAACATGAGTACAACTGATCAGAAGTGTACCTGATATCACCGTGTTGGAGGTGTTAACCTTTTGCTATGTCGTGGTGAATGTCCTAGTTGGTGCCATAGGGCCTCCTAACTGAGCCCCTGAGCATCCTGCTCCTCGACCTCTCTCTTGACCTTAGCCCTATGGAGCCACTACAGAACTCGGCTTAGCAACCGATTAAGCTACATTGCTTATACCCGTCTATTGTGTCTGTGCTTGCACTGTCATGTTGGGACACTCTCTATAGAAATGGCCCTCTTAACCACATCTGTAGAAAGCTTGTTGACGCGTAAATTTTGCCCCCACCCTATCCCGATGATGAAAACAAAGATTCTGAGAAATAGAGATTGCCAAAGGTGAAGGAATCGTGATTGCTAGGTCTCCAAAATAGTTAACCAATCTGCCATCGACTTTACCTCCGCCACGGAACTCATTAAACAGCTAGGGTTCCGCCACGGATCTATATGGTTCCGCGGCGGAACTTGCCCTGCAGCCCCAAACCCTATAAATAGACAAACTTTCTCTCGAAAGAGGGGACGGCTCCTGATCTTTGAATTAACTTTTCTTCGTCCAAAAGCACGAAGAAACCCCAGAAACCCTATTCCAAACACAACCTCCCAATAATTCAATTGAAATCAACCGAGAAGCATTAGATTTCAAAGGGGGAATCCAATAATCCGAAAACCTATCTAGCAATCATTGTTCCTTAGCCTTGAGAGACAGATCTCAAGGCAATCAATTCCATTCTCAGTCCTTTATCTGAGGGTTAGGTTAGTATTCCGACTTTTCGTGTTTATTTTTGTGTTTTATCTGTTTAATTGCA
>CAOGCB010652732.1:0-10181 GCA_948266635.1 Cnidoscolus chayamansa
GATTCATGAGTTTTGTTGCTGAACCAACATACAGAAACGAGAGATTTGAGAGAGAAACACCTATCATGTACACGATATTAAGTAGTAATATAAAAACTGAATATATGTGGAGTTTTAAGTTGCTTTTTCTATAGTTGAAAACGGTTATAGTGCAATTATTTGCAATTTAACCTTATTTATTTAAAATTAAAATCATTTTATGGGAGCAAACTCTAGAATATGACTTTGAATTTTGATAATTTATTATTGGGTATAGGAGGGGAGGGGAGAGAGAGAGAGATTTCTGTAACGGTTTTTCCAACTGTGGCTGAGCATGCATTAGCGGATTCTTGGGATTATAAAACAACATAGCAAAACATTAGGGGTTAAATTGTAATGTTAAAAGAAATTAGAGTTAAGATTGAAATTAGAGGAAAAGTCTGGTGGTTTTCTGCAAATAAATAGTTGTTGTGCAATTATATGAATATAAAATGATATGGTTGACGAAGAAGATGAGTAGTCTCTTAGAGCAGTCCAACCAACCATTAACTCCTACGTGACGGCACACAGCCCATCTCTCTCTCTTTCTTTCTCTTATTCTGCTTTTGTTGTAAGTTAATGAGCCATACGCTTTTGCTTTTAATTTCTTAGCCCTCACTCCGAAAGTTTCTATGTTATAATATTCTTATAGTTATTTTTATCTTTAAAAATCTAATTATTTTTATTCTAAATTTTATAAATATATATTATCAAAATTAAAAATTATTTTTTAAAATTATTAAATATTAATCAGGAAAAAGACGTGCATTAATTTATTTTTTATACAAAAAAATCAATAATTAATTTTTATATTTATTTCAATCATCTCACACCTACTGGTTAAAAAAATAAATTTAAATATTTTATATAATTAATTTTAAAATTATTTTATTTGTATTATGCGATTAAATTAGAATTAAGAACACTAGATTACAATTTTATTAAGATAAATATTTATATAAATTCATTTATTATAAATAAATAAATAAAAAATAATCTACTAATACCCGACAAAAGGTTTACATATATATACTCAAATACATCTTCACGTCTTTATATTATTTATAATTAATTCATTAAACAATTGAATTTAAATATTAATTTATTAAATATTTAAAATCATAAAATTATAATAATTATATTATCAATAATTCATTAAAAAAATTAACAAACAATCTCACCTAGTGCTGATTATATATATATATATATATATATATATATATATATATAACGAAATAAAATGAATGGAAATAAAATTCTATAATCGTAATTAAATAAAGATAATAGTTTTTCAGTACAATCTTTAATTCTAATTATTAGTGTTTGTATTTTTATATTATTTTATATTTTTTCACTTAATATTTTACATTTTATATTAAATGTATTTGAAAGACTGCTAATCAGAACAAATTGGACCTAATTTATTAAAGATTTATTAATAAAATAATATTAAATTTAGAAAAAAAAAGATAGAACAACAAAATTAAAGACATTCAAGTTGTAAAAAATATGAGCAATCTAAACATAAATAAACCTACATGCTTTGGAAAAAAAAAAAAAGCCTACATGTTCTTCATTATTAGTCTTCATTCTTCTCATGCATGGGGGTAATTTTTACCAGCGATCACTAGATTTTGAAAGGTTTTTCATTGCGGTCACTAAATTTTAAAAAGTTTTGTAAAAGTCACTGAACTTTACTTTTATTCTCTAAATGGTCATTGCCGTCAGAGACCGTCCAATACTTTGTTTTCTTGCATACGTGGCTGACTTAAATGGATTAAAATTAAAAAAAAAAAAGACATGTTAGATCATAAGATTATGATAAGCAGTTTGCCTAAGTTGTATCTGATATGTACCTGTTCAAATCAAATTGCTGTGTGGATTCTCATTCTATAGGGATATTTTCTGTTTTAGTCAAATTTGTTGTAACCTATCCTATTCTATAGGGATTTGGATTACTGATCTATAATATGATATTTAACTTCATCTGCAATTGTATATATAAGACTAATAATACAAGCTGCTTGATGCACAATATTTTACAAAGAAATCTTGTTCCTTTCATGGTATCAGAGCCATTAAGGTTTCAATACCAATTTTTTTTTTCCATTTCTTTTTCCTGCTATAAATGGCTTCAACCATCAGTTCCTCTTCATCAGTTTCAATGCATGTTTTACCTTCAACCATTTCTTCTATTTACAATCACGTAACTGTCAAACTCACCCCCTCTAATTATATTCTTTGAAAAGCACAATTAATTCCTTTTCTATATGGTCAACAGTTGTTCCATCATGTTGATGGCTCTGTTAATCCTCCTTCAAAAGAGATTAACAATTCTCCTAATCCTACCTATCAAGAGTGGTTTATCAAAAATCAAATTGTGCTAGGCTGGATTCTAAGCTTTCTCTTTAAATCGGTTCTATCTGATGTGATTGGTGTCAACACTGCATATGCAGCTTGGAGTCGCCTCAAAACTACTTATGCTTCTGGATCTAAGGCACAAATTAGAACCATAAAAAATGCCCTTCATTCTCTATCTCGCGGCATTGATACTATCGCCACCTACATGAGCCGTGCAAAGTAATTGTTTGATCAACTGGTTGCTCTTGACTCTCCTATCTCTAAAGATGATCTAATTGATCATATATTGCGAGGTCTTGGGTCAGATTATATGCCATTCACATGAAACACAGATGCCCGATTACAATTGATTTCTTTTGATGATCTCTTTGGTCTTCTGCTCGGAAGAGATGCAACTCCAAAGCTTCAATACTATTCTTTCTTCACCAGCTGTGACTCATTACACTAATCGCCAAAACAATGATGGTGGTTATCAATCCAGGGGAAGAGGTCGTGGTGGTCAACGTGGCGGTTATCAATCCAATTCTAGTTGTGGCCACAATTCAAAAAATACTGATAGCTTTCATCTGACCTGTTATAACTATGGTGGTCAGGGTAACACCTCTAACATTTGTCCCAGTCCCAAAACCAACAACCAAAGTTCCAAACCTGTTAGCAACTACTCTTCATCACCTACACCATCTACTAAACCTTGGTTTATGGACAGCGGAATGACTCATCACTTGACATCTGAATTGGAGAACTTGGGCATCCATTCTGAATACTCTGGAACTGATGAAGTAGCTCTCACTAATGGTAAAAGCTTACCTATTTCTAACATTGGTTCTACTCATCTTACTCTCCATTCTCATAATTTTTCGTTAGATAATGTTTTGCATGTTCCTGAATCTAACACTAATCTCTTATCTGTTCGTCAATTTTCCATTTCTAATGATGTCTCATTGGAATTTTTTCCAAATTTTTTTGTGATAAATGATCTTCGCACGAGGCAGGTACTTCACAAGGGCCAAGTTAGAGATGGACTTTATCACTTAGTTTCTGATGCTATTCCACTAGCTTGCAATTTAGTCTCTTTACCAACTTGGCATTCTTGTTTAGGCCATGCTTGTTCTAGAACTATTAATAAAGTCTTATTGTTGAATAATTTGTCTGCTTCTAGTATGAAAAAATCTCTGTGTGAAACGTGTTGTGTTATCAAGTCGCACAAACTTCCTTTTTCTGATTCCTCATTTGTTGCCAAAGAGCCATTGGAATTAATATGTTCTGATTTATGGGGCCCTGCACCTATTCCTTCATCTGATGGTTGTTTATATTTGTACTCTTTTTTTATCACTATACCAAATATTCCTGGATTTACTTTATTCCGAAAAAATCTGATGTGCTTTCGTGCTTTATTAAGTTTTGGGCAATCGTCAAAAATTTTTTTCGAAAAGCCATTAAACATTTTCAATCAGACTGGGGAGGGGAATATCAAGCACTTCAAAAAATTTTGGCTGAAAATGGAATCATTCAAATGTCCACACACACCTAAACAAAATGGTTGTGCAGAAAGAAAACACAGTCATATAACCGAAACTAGTCGAGCTTACTTAATTCATGCTTCTGTACCACATAAATTTTGGGATCCTGCATTTGCTGCTGCTGTTTACACCATCAATAGACTTCCCACTCCAACCCTTAAATCATAAATCACCATACCAAAAAAAATTTCAGTGTAACCTGGAATACAATTTTTTCGTGTCTTTGGTTGTTGTTGTTATCCTTGGTTGCGTCCTACACTAAAAATAAACTTGAACCTCGTTCGTCAAAGTGTGTCTTTCTTGGTTACAATCTTTTGCATAAGAGCTATAAATGTCTTTCTTTGTCTACAAATAAATTTTTCTTCTCACGTCATGTTTTATTTGATGAACATGTTTTCCCGTTCAAAGAAAGTGATGGTCGGTCTTCTGTCCTTGGTTCACCACCACCTTTACCACAAGTGTTATCTCTAGTCAAGCCAATTCCACCACCACAGTGTCCTCAACCTTCCTTGCCCTCTATTAGTGGACCACTTCCACTCCAACCCATTAATCCAACTAGCCTTATTGTCCCTAATGAAGCCCCTTCCACAACTACAACATCCAATCCTCCATTACTCAATACTCAAACTCAACATCCTGTTCCAGCATTACAACCTACTACTGCTCCACACCTCAACTACCCCAACCGGCAACTGAGTCTAATTGCCATCCAATGATAACCCGTTCAAAAACAGGTAACCTTAAGCCAAAATCCTACCAAGTAGTTACAACTTCTACTACTCCTTCCATGTATTCTGAAGTAATAAAATATCCAGTTTGGCGACAAGCCATGATTGAGGAAATTGATGCTCTCATGGCAATGGTACTTGGGATTTAGTACCACGTTCACAAGCTTCTAATGTAATTAGTTGTAAATGGGTCTTTCGAACTAAGACTAAACAAAATGGTTCCATTGATCGTCACAAGGCATGATTGGTTGCTAAAGTTTTCCATCAATGACCAGGTGTGGATTTTATTGAAACCTTAGCCCTGTTATTAAACCTGCCACTATTCGCTTAGTATTGTCTATTGCAGTCAATCTTACCTGGCCTATTCAACAGCTTGATGTGTCCAATGCCTTTTTGCACGGAACTCTTGCTGAAACAATATTCATGGGACAACCTCAAGGTTTTCATGACCCTGATAAGCCTGATTTTGTTTGTGCTTTAAAAAAGTCTTTATATGGGTTAAAACAAGCTCCCCGTACTTGGTATTTTTATCTTGTCAATGCCTTACAGAAGATTGGTTTCAAAGGATCCAAAGCAGATAGCTCATTGTTTGTTTACTCTTCTAACTCGGACTTGGCTTACTGCTTAGTATATGTTGACGACTTGAATTTGACAGGGACTTCTTCAAGTCTACTTTGCCATATTATTGGTCAACTTAGTACTGTTGTTGCACTAAAAGACTTGGGCTCGCTTCATTATTTCTTAGGTGTTAAGGTCTCCTCTACATCTACTGGTCTTCATCTTTCACAGTCCACATATATATGGGAACTCCTCAAACATGTTAATATGCATGAAGCAACTCTAGTAAACATGCCTTCTTCTCCACAAACCTTATTGTATAAGGATAGTTCCCATAATTTTGAAGATCTGAAACTGTTTTGGCAGGTGGTGGGCATGCTTTAGTATTTAGCTTTAACACGTCCTGACATTACTATGGCGGTTAATAAAGCATCCCGGTTTATGCACTCTCCTTCCATAAATCATTGGCAAGTTGTTAAGCGTATTCTTCGGTATCTTCGTGGTACAATAGATCATGGTCTATTAATCCATTTAAGTTATTCTCCATCCTTATTTGCTTTTAGTGATGCAGACTGGGGAGGTGATCAAATTAATAGTAAGAGTACTTCGACTTATGCTGTGTTTCATGGTGTTAATCTAATTTCTTGGTGTTCCAAGAAACAGAAAACTGTTGCTCATTCCAGCACTGATTTGGAATATCGTGCATTAGCCACTGCAACATCCGAAGTCTATTGGTTACAAGGTCTTCTTCAAGAACTTAATTAGTCTGTTTCTTCTCCTCCACGTATTTGGTGTGACAATGTTTCAGCTACCTACCTTGCCGCCAATCCTGTATTTCATGCTCGGTCTAAACACCTAGAACTTGACTTTCATTTTGTTCGTGATCAGGTTCGAAAGAAGAACCTTAAAGTTTCTTACATCTCTACAGTAGATCAGCTGGCCGATATATTAACTAAACCATTGTCCACAAACCGATTTCTTGATTTGAAGTTCAAACTGAAGGTTGTTCCTCCCATCAGTTTGAGGGGGGTTGATAAGCAGTTTACCTAAGCTGTATCTGATGTGTATCTGTTCAAATCAAATTGCTGTCGTGGATTCCCATTCTATAGGGATATTTTCTGTTTTAGTCAAATCTGTTGTAACCTATCCTATTCTATAGGGATTTAGATTATTGATCTACAATATGCTATTTAACTTCATCTACAATTGTATATATAAGACTAATAATACAAGCTACTTGGTGCACAACATTTTACAAAGAAATCTTGTTCCTTTCAGGTTATGCGTGTCATGCTCTTCTAGTAACGCCTCAACTTTCTCCTTCTACCATTTCTAGTTTCTCTTTCTTTCTGTTTCTCTTTGGGATCAGAATGTTTTATATAATATAATTATAAATAATTTCTAATATGGTTATAATTATATATATATAAACATTCAATATATTGTGAGAAAAAGTATATGTGTAACACCCGACATTCTCTAATGACGGAATCCAAATTTTTTATTTTTGAATAAAATATTCGAGAAATATAGGAAAATCGAACCAAAAGAGTGATTAAGAGTTAAAATGGAAATTTAAATATTTTAAATGACTTTAAAATGAATTTGAGAAAAGTAAGGACCAAACTAAAATTTTTCAAAGAGGCAAACCGAAATTTAGGTTCGACTGCCGAACATAAAGTTTGATTGTCAGAACTGGTTCAATTAATCTCATAATAAAAGGGGTGGTAGCCCGATTTAAAGAGAGTTTGGAGCTCAAAATTTTTATTTTGAAGATAAATAACCAAATACAAAGAGTTTTAATCAAAGACTGAAGATTCTAGGAAACTTGGACTTTTTATAAGTGAAGTTGATAAGTTTTAATAGATTTCAAGTCTTGACCAAGCTTTCCTCTCCAAAACAAGATAGATTGTATAATTAAAATGACGTTTTAATGTTTTATGAGGGATTTAAGTTGACAAGTTTTAATAGATTTCAAGTCTTGACCGAGCTTTCCTCTCCAAAACAAGTTAGATCTTATAATTAAAATGAAGTTTTAATGTTTTTGGAGGGATTTAAGTACATACATGCATGAAAAACAAAGCTTTTGTTGACCTTTGATGTTTTGGTGATTTTGAGTTAATTTTGGATCATAGTTTTGAAATACATGTTTTGGTTGAGTTTAGAAGTTGTAATAGTAATAATAAAACCCAAATGTGAAAGAGGGAATCTATGCATGTAATGTTATAAGGATTTAAAACCGATTTTAAAGTTTTGAAGTTTAGGCCAAATGGGTGAATGCTTATGAAATGGCTTACATATGATGTTTATTGGATATTGAGTTGCTATAGAGTTGCTATAGAGTTGTAAATGGTGATGAGAAATGAATAGAAGTGTAAATTGAGACAATATGTAGGTTGGGTGCAAATGGTATGTAGAGAAAACTTGGTTTTGGCAAAATATTGGCCATCGAGAGTAGATTTGATCATCGAAACAAGATTCTACCCAACTAAGTTTGTTAGCCGAAGAGCGTTTCCTAAACTAGAGTTTTGTCTTTGTAAGAATAGGTTTTAATCGCCAAAGGTGCCGCTGAAGGTCAAATTTAATGAGTTTTGAAGTTAGGCTTTAGCCACCGAAGAGGGTTTGAAAACATAACAAGGAATTTCAACCATCATACTTTACTGTTGAAAGTCTCCTGCTAACAAATCAAAATGAATTGTAAGCTATGTTGTTATGTAATTTTATAGGGGGTTTATGAGATGTTGTTTAGAGTATATTTAAGAGATAATTAGTCAATAATTTAGTCTCTAACTCTAAAGTCCTCCATAGTTAGGATTGAACAACGGGGCACAAAGACATTAATGATAGACTAAGTGGATAAAAAATTATAATAATTACAGAAAATATTTACAACATGCTCGCACATTGTCACGTACGTTTATTAAGGTCTAGGAGATTATATGTCTAATTAAGCAATAATTGAGAACTTAAATGTATGACATGCCAAAGTATGAAAGAATATTGGAAGTAGTATGATACTTGTTTACATGTAAGTATGCATGTGATATGCAATTGGTATGCAACTAGTGTGTGTATAAGTTGCATGAGATATGGTAAACAAGTAGACAAATATGAATGAGCAATGTGATACACAAAAATAGAAATACATGATCTTTGAAGCATATAATTTCTAGTAGAGAAAAGAGAGACATACAAGTGTGAGATACACTTAGAAGTGAAACAAGAGTATACAAATGAAACTAAATGTACAAGGGTATATATGTATAGATAAATGAATGTATGCAAAGCTAAAGTATTTGAATTAATGAAATAATGGTTATACAAGTAAAAGGATGACAATGTACAAAAGAACTAAAGCTATGGAGAATGTAGGAAGTAAATTGAGTTAAAGAGGGCAAGATGGTAACTAGTAAAATGAATTTTTATTATGTAAGTTGTTGTTGTTATTATTATTATTATTATTATTATTATTATTAAATAAGTTAGCGAACAGATAAATAAGGGAAATGGATAAATATTAAAAAAAGAAATTAGAAGGGAAAAGGAAAAGGTGGCCGACATAGTGAAGTAGGAGGTGGCATTGGCCAAGCCAAATAAAGAGGAAAAAAGAGGAAATTGGAGGGAAATAAGAAGAAAAGAACAAGGAGAAGTCGAGAAAAGAGGATAACCATAGGAAGAATGAGTTAGGGTTGCCGAATCTTGAAAGAAATGTGAGGTTTAGAGCTAACCAAGAGAGATTGAAGTGAAGGAGGTGCTAAGGAGGTGAAAGGCATAGAGAAGACCTATCAAAAGAGGTATGTAATACCCGGAACCAAAAAGGGATACATGAATGAACCGATCCCACACCCAAAAAGAGGAATCCTGAGACTGTGTAGGGATGGAGCTGCACAGTTGAGTGATTTCGAGATTGTGCAAGTATGGGGCTGTACAATTGAGAATAACTTAAGAGATTTGATAGGTACCAGCTATATCAACAAGGTGCACATTCCTTTTCGGGAGCCTTTTCGTAAGAACTTTATAGTTAAGCGTGTTTGACTTGGAGCAATTATAGGATGGGTGACCTTATGGGAAGTTAGTTCTCTCAAAAAGCATATGAGTGGGGACAAAACATATTGAAAATAATATATATTAGTTTGTGGTGGTAGTTGTCAAATTGAGGTGTTACAAGTTGGTATCAGAGCCAGGTTTCTCTCCTAGTACGGTGTGGTTTGAGGACGAACTAAGCGAAAGCTAGTGGGCATGTAATACCCGAGACCGAAGAGGGCGAGAAGTGATCACCAGTGCTAGAGAGAGAGCACTGACAAGGAGCGGCTTCTGGCAGGCTTCTAGGTGGAGGGATACATGAATGAATCGATCCCACACCTGAAAAAGAGGGATCCTAAGACTGTGTAGGGATGGGGCTGCACAGTTGAGTAATTTCGAGATTGTGCAGGTATGGGACTGTATAATTAAGAATAGCTTAAGAGATTTGATAGATACTAGCTATATCAACAAGGTGCACCTTCTTTTCGGGAACCTTTTCATAATAACTCTATAGTTAAGTGTGCTTGGCTTAGAGCAATTACATGATGGGTGATTTTCTGGGAAGTTAGTTTTCCCAGAAAGCATATGACAAAGCATGTTGGAAATGATATATATTGATTTGTGGTGGCAGTCATCAAATTGGGGTGTTACAAGGTAAGAGATTAATTGAGTTAGAATCATTTGCTTTAGAATGTGATTTAGGTGATTGATTGCATAGAAGGTGTGAATGGTTGATGGTATTGCTAAAGTATTATGTTTTGTTGTGTTATTTTGTGTGTTTTTATTTGTTTATGTAAGATTTCACTTGTTTTGGTATAGTTTTAGGTTAGAATGTGTGCAGGAATGAAGTTGAGCAGTGGAAGGTGAAAATAAAGCTTTTAAGGATTGAAAAGGGTGAGTTTTGAGTCAAAAGTGGGCATGACAGGAAAAGGTCGCGACGCGACCTCAAGCTTCCTGGTCGCGAGCTGGGAAT
>CAOGCB010653070.1:0-11322 GCA_948266635.1 Cnidoscolus chayamansa
TTGGGTCTTTGTTTTATTCCCTGTGATGAGTTGTCTTTTTGTGTATTTTTGTCCAATACTTCTATCCAGTGTCATATACCCCTCTATCAAGATAAAGACTCTTGAATTAGGGAAAGTCTCATCTTGGAGAGAAGGAATTGGAATTGTGTTGTGCCTAGGGCTTTTGTGAACAAATCTATAAGCTAGAGGTGAGAGGGAACATGCAAAGGTAAGATAAATTCCTGAGTGAATTGGTTTCGTACAACATGATAGTCAATGTTGAGGTGTTTGGTTCATTTATGGAAGACAAGATTGGCAGTGATGTGTTGAGCGACGCAATTGTCATAGTATAATAGGATGGGTAGAGGAGCGGTGATGTAGAAATCGTACAACATATAAGTGATCCATTTCAGTTCACAGACAATTGTCTCCATGCTTCAGTACTCTGCTTCAGTGGAGGAGCGACTCACTGTGTTTTGTTTTTTTATTTTCCAAGAAATCAACATTGGACCCAGAAAAATACAAAATCGTGTTAGCGATTTTTCGGTTTCTGAACAAACAAACCAGTCAGCGTCTGTGAAAGCGGTGAGGTGAATATTGCTCTTTATGGGGAAAAATAAGCCTCTAATTGTTGGGCAACCCTTCAAGTGATAAAGGACATGCATGGCGCCTTTCCAATGATCATTTTGTGGTTGCTGCATGTATTGGCTGAGTTATTGGGTGGCGTAGGTGACTCCAAGGTACAATAATTTTCCCACTAGTATTATGTACTATTCAGGGTCCTCTAAAATATCACTTTAATTATTATTGAGTTTTAACCTTTAGGGTAGTGGGAAAGCAGCAATTTTGGAATTCTGTAAACCAGCATCTTTCAAAATATCTAACATAAATTTTCTTTGATTGAGGTACAACCTTGTGGAGGAATGAGCAACTTCTAGACCAAGGAAATAGTGAACATAGCCTAAGTTCTTTATTGTGAAGAGTTTGTCAAGGTATGTCTTTACCTTCAGTATGTCTATTTCTTCTTGTCCTGTAATTAAAATGTCATCTATATACACCAATAATGCTAAGAAATGTGACATTTCATACTTGGTGAAAGGACAGTGATTAGAAGCAAATTGTATAAACCCATACTACTGCAAATGCATGGTTAGTTCTTTATTCCACATCCTTCCAGCTTGCTTAAGGCCATAAAGGCTTTTGATTAGTTCACATACCTGTCATGATTGTGCTTTAGTATAACCTTGAGGTGGGGTCATGTACAGGTCTTCCCCTAGATGACCATGCAAATAACCATTGTTAATGTCTAGTTGATGAATAGGCCAGTTTTCTTTTGCTGCAATTGCTAGGAAAATTCTCAAAGTGACTAGTTTAGCCACTGGAGAAAAATTTATGTGTAATCCACTCCTGGTAGATGGTTGAACCTTTTGGCCACAAGTCTGGCTTTAAATCTGTATGTGTCCATATGGTTTGTATTTGATCTTGTACACCTATTTGGCGGAAATTGCTTTTTTCCCTTAGGTAGGGAAGTAAGAATCAATGTATTGTTGAGTTCTAAGGCCTTTATTTCATCTTGTATAGCATGTACCCACCTATTGTCCTCTTTTGCTTATTAATAAGATTTATATTCATTAACCGAAGATACATTAGCTATAAATTCCAAAAATAAGTGTAGAAATAAAGCATTGGTAAAGCGGTATACCTTTAGGATCTTTGGTAGTATTGACAGATGTAGAGGGGCTATTGAATGTTCAGTATGAGCAATAAAATCTTCTAGCTACCTTGGTTTTTTCGAGATTCTAGTGGTTCTTCTGGGTGTAGGAGTATCCAATATTAGGGTGATGATTGGTGAACTTTCAAGTAGAGAACTGGTATGGGGTTGATGAAGATGTAATTCTGGGCTAGAAATAGGACTTTCAGGTGGGGATCTACCATGAGGTTGATGGAAAGGTGACTCTAGAGTAGGAACTGGGTTGTGAGTATTAGGTGTAGTGGTATCTTCTATTGTGATGGGATTTGGTAGAACTGAGTTGTGAGGTCTGGAAGTGCTTGTGGAGTTATGGAAATGGAAGGATAACTCATGAAATATCACATCTCTAGAAACTAGGGTTTTGTTAACATTAAGATCAAATAGTTTGTAGGCTTTGACCCAAGGCACATACCTTAGAAAGATACATTTGATAGCTCTTTTGTTGAATTTTCTTTTATTTGGAGCTAGATTTGTAGCAAAGCATAGACAACCAAAGGTCTTAAGTTGATCATAAGATGGTTTATGGCCATAGAGTTTCTCAAATGGGCTTGACCAGTTTAGGATAGGGGTAGGTAACCTGTTGATGATGTGGGTGGCAGTGAGTATGGAGTCTCCCCAAAATTTCTATGGTAGCTTAGATTGTAGCATTAAAGCTCTTGCCATTTGGAGTAGATGTTTATGTTTCCTTTCCACTACTCCATTTTGTTATGGAGTATAAGGACTTAACCTTTGGTGAATAATTCCTTTATGCTTGAAAAACTTGGTACACTTATCATTGATAAATTATGTACCATTATCGAATCTAATAATCTTCACCTCTTTGCTGAATTGAGTGTAGATCATAGAGATGAACTCTTGTAAGATGTTCAATACACTGCACTTGTCAAATAGTAAGTAGGTCCAGGTTGCCCTTGTGAAGTCATCCACTATTGTTAGTATGTATTTGGTATTTGATAGTGAGTAGACATGATAAGGTCCCCACAAATCTATATGTATTATGTCAAATGGGGCAAGAGTAGTAATTTTACTCTTCGAGAAACATAATCTTTATTATTTAGCTAAGGGGGCAAATGTCACAAATACAGTTTTGGCAGTCCTTCTCATTTATTACATTCATGTACTTTTAATTTTTTGTTTGAAACATAACCCAATCTGTTGTGCCACAAATCATATGCCTTGTATGGTGGACTGTGTATTATTTGAGCCACTGAGAAACTTGGTTGGAATGTAGGTGACTGGTTATTGATCTTGTATAGCCTTATGTGTAGCTTCCCAATAGCTAGTGGATCCTTAGTCATTAGGTCCTATAAAACACATTTGTCATGAGAAAAGTTTAGTGATACTTTGTTTGATTGTGTGAGTTTACTGATTGATAAAAGATTATGTTTGAATGTAGGTAGGAATATAACATCTGTTAATGTTAACTTGAAGTTAACAATAACAGTGCCTATATGGTGAACTGGAATGTTGGTTCCATTGGGTAGTGTGACAAAATTGAGGTGGGTTAATATTCTATAATTGGAAAATAGGGAAATATTATTGTACATATGGGTTACAACACCTGTAGCAATGATTCATTCCCCTAATATTTTATCAATGCAGGCATTAGAGTAGTAGGTTGATGACATACCTGCAAATCCTGCATAATTCGCACATCTTTCTTCATTAATTGTGTTTGCATTGTTACCTTGGCTGCAATTTCTCATGTATTGTATCATTTCCTACATGAATGCCTCCATCTTCCAATCATATTTGTGTGGTACATGCATTTCTTCATGATTCTGTATTTCCTCAGATACTTGTGCACTTGATCCCATTTTTCCTTTCCCTTTCTTTAATTTGTACTCACTGAACCACTTTGGGTAGCCATTGAGCTTGAAACATGTTTCCTTGATGTGGCCAGTTGCTTTACAGTAATTACATATTTTGTCATCTTTCTTCTTGTATTGCTGTTTCATTCCTCTGTTTTTGGAATTTTCATTCATATGCAGAGCCATTGCACTATTCTATGCTTTATCACCTTTGGAGTGTGTTTCTCTCTGTCTTTTAATTCTCAAGATCATTGAATAAGCTTTGTTTACAAATGTTATAGGCTCCATAAGGAGGATTTGATTACGAACATGATCATACACTTCATTCAAACCCATCAGGAATTGCATTAACTTGTGTTTACTTTCTGTTTCAACAAATGATTTTGATGCACCACATTCACAAACAAGTGTTGGTTCTGAACATGCATACTCATCCCATAGCTTCTTGAGTTTAGTGTAATACATCATGAGTGATTCATTTTCCTGACTTATGTTGTTAATTTCTTTCATTAACTGATATAACAAAGGTCCATTACAATCTCCGAACCTTTCTTTGATTTCCTCCCATAGTTCATGTGCATTTGTTGCATAAATGAATGCATCATCTAATTCTTTTGAAAGAGCGTTTAGGATCGAAGACATTACCATGTTATCTGCTTTTTGCCAGTGTTCATATGTTGGATCTTCAGAATCTGACATCTTACATTTTTCAATTATGAAGCCTAATTTATCTTTGGCTTTCAGTGCTATGATCATCGACCTGCTTTAGTTTTGATAGTTGTTGCCAGTGAGTGGTGAATTGACGAGCATTAGGCCAGTATTATCTGAATTCAACAATTTCAACATTTTATCATCCTTTGATCCAGTAAGATTTTCTTTCTCATTCATTTCAAAATTTGAGAAAAATTGATTTGATGAACATAGTAGATTTAGAGATCTGGAATAACGAAGAGGGTAGGAAGTTACACAGGAATAAACTGCTCTGATACAATGCTAAAATGTATTGATTGAAATGGAAAATTGTGTGTTTTCTTATTAACAATGCATGTATTTATACAACTGTTTGGGAGATAGGCGGGAAGAGGGAAGAGTGAAGTATGCTTTTGTGTATGTAACAAATTTTGTTGTAATAAACTTAAATCCATCTTCTTCTAAAAACTATGTCGTTTTGGGTCTTTCTTTTATTCCCTATGATGTTCTACCATTTTGTGTGTTTCTATTGGGTATTTGTTTTATTCCTTGTGATGCGCTGCCATTTTGTGTTTTTTTATCCAATTCTTTTATCCGGTGTTGTATACTTTGTACCAAAGGTGATATACCCTCACCTTAGGGGCCCCACACTCCGGCCCGACAGGATTGTGGAGGGGTAAATCACGGTGACCCAGCAGTAGTCAAGTGGAAGGCCTTTAACTCGGTGTCCATAAGGAGCCCACCCACATAGGTGAAACTCTCACACTGCTGCTGCAGAGACTCGAACATTGGACCTTGTACCAATTCTGTCACTTATTCGGTGTTGTATACTGTGTACATGTTGTGTAGTCCTCTAGGAGCTGTGGATCAAGGGAAACTTCAAATAATAGCCTGACAGATCCTTTCCACTTTATTGTTCACTATGCTTTGGAATATCTCCATGAATGGTTACAGCTTCAGTTTCTAAAGAAGAGAGCACCGATGTTGCTCATAGGGAGAACCATGTTAGATGGTAGCCTCATTGGCAAGGAATGTAAAGTGCAATGTTGATTCTTCCACTAGCAAAACAAGACTAGCTTCGGGTAGAATGATAGGACTTAGAAGGAGATTGTTAATTGGAAGGTGGTATGAGTGCGGAATTAAGAGTTAGTAGCTCATTCTCTTAATAAGGGAAGCTATTTCATAAGCTAGTCTCACTATATGACCGGTCTGAGCCAACAAGCTAAGTATGTGATGTTTTGTGGCATGAAATTATTTCATTAATATTTTAGGTCATAAGTTAGGTATAGACACGCTTGCCTTCGTTTAAATAAAGCCTGTTTTTTTTTTTTTTTTTTTTTTTTGTAATAGTAAAATTTAATTTGAAAAAGCAATTATCATCTTAATACCTAAAATCTTTGGAATTTGAGAGCCCATAACTCGATCTACAGTGGGTCCGGTGGTCCGTCTCTGAATGAGTCTATCCTAAGTTTCATTCGTCGCATCCTCTCAGAAAATACAGGAAGAAGAAAACGATAAGCCCTTCGTTTTCCAATATATATACCCGGCCGCGGGGAGGAAGCATTGTAAGTTCAAATGCTGCTAGACGATGTTCATACTTGATTCACACGCCAAAATATTATCAGAGAGATCAAGTCCCGCACCCAAAACCCACGATATGGATTTTGCGAAGGATTGCCAAATTAACTTCTGTGATATTTCTCTACATTTTTCACCTATTTCTTTTCTGGGTATATATATGATCGTTTGCTTGCCTTCCTTACAACAATTTCATTTCCCTCTTCTTTTGCATTTCATTCTTTTCTTGCTCGTTGGCCCAAGAACAGCAACTCCACCTTCAAAGTTAAGGATATTTTATCCTTTTTTATTCATTTCTTTCGCACTTTCAATGCAGTCTGGTGTTATGAATGAATGATTTCATCTCTAGAACTATAGATGACTGTTTGTTTATTTTATCAAATTTTTATTTCTGATTTGTGTTCCCAAAATGACTTGTATCTTGATCACGTAACTGGGTAATTTTAGCCAAAATTTAGTGCTTCTGAAAGTTGTATCAGGATTGCTAAAGTTTAGCATGTCTACCATTCTACTCGAAATGGTAATTTTGGGAACTTGTAATTCATATATTGCTTCTCAAAGTACTATACAATTAATTCAATCATGTTTAGTGGATATAAGACATATAGTGGGAATTTCTCTGTCAGTTTTTATGATTTATGGAATTTATTCTTTTTTTTTTTTTTTTTTTTGAAAAAGAGAACCCTGCTTCTTTAACATTCAAACTCTACGCATTTGAATGACAGCTGTAGTTCCTCACTATCAGATTATTGTCAGCTTCTGGAAGTTCGTGGCCTGCCATGGAGAAAAGCTTAGTTGAAAGTGAAGTGCAGCAGGTTAAGCTACTTGATGCAATCAATGATGATCATGGAGGTGTTATTGTGGAATTGAGCGAGCCTATGGACTCGGACGACTTTGCTTCAATGCTTAGAGCATCAATTGCTCAATGGAGCAAGCAGGTATTTACAGTTATTATTAGATTCTGGTTTTTCTCCGTCTGTTTTATGTTGAAATTGCACTCCCAACGATGCTCTCTAGTTTATCCATATTAGATGCATTTTCTATCTTCAATTGTTATCTATTTGTAGTGATAAAATTGCAATCATGTGTGTAGGGCAAGAGGGGTGTTTGGATCAAAGTGCCAATTGAGTTGGTCAATCTTGTTGAAGCTGCTGTGAAGGTGACTATGTTCTTTTTAGAATATAGCAATGATGATTCTAAAAATAACTCCAATTTGATAGCAATTTACTTTTATAGGTTCTATAATTTATAATGTTTTGCCTGTTTAATTTTGTAATTTTCTTCACAGGAAGGGTTCTGGTACCATCATGCAGAGCCAACATACCTGATGCTTATATATTGGATCCCAGAGGGCACTCATACTCTTCCTGCAAATGCTAGTCATAGAGTGGGTGTTTGTGCATTTGTAATGAATGAAAAGAGAGAGGTAGGTATTTTCCCCACCATTTGTCATAAAATCATTCTAACTTTTCTGACTTGAAGTTGAGGTGGGAAAACTTTCTCTGCTTGCTTGTGACAGATTCTCCTGACGAGTCCCTTTGTTATAACCTGAAGGTTTCCTATATGGATTCCTTCTGATATTATTGATGGTCCACGTAAAACAGAAAAGTACAAGTATTGTGAATGTTTTCTACTAAAGGGCTAGCATGTATTTACATTAGAAATATTGTTTTTAGTTTAACCATTGAATTTGATGCCTTTTTAATTCTCAAAATGTTCACTACGCAGTGGCAGATCCATCTATACAAATGAGGGGTCAGTTGACCCCCTCTTCTGTGAAAAGATTCTTTATATAAATATATATTTCTTTAATTAACCATCAGAAATTTAATTATTCAACCCTCTTTTTAATAAAAAATTAAAACTAATTTCTTTATTTTTTTTCTTTCTTGAATTTATTTAGTATTTTTCACCCTGAAAAAAGATAGAGTAGATCGGCTCAATTTTATTCTATAGAAATTTTCAAATGTTTTAACTTCTAACATTTATAAATCAAATAAATATCACATTTTTTTAATATGTTGACCCAAGAGTTTTTTTTTCCGTCACTATCGCTATGTCTAGTCATTATGATTATAATAATTCATTCTATGATAGTGGACTTGGGTATCTAGGAAGTATTTTTTTATTGCTGAGGTACTTCTGAAGTTTCTCCTTTTTTTTTTCTGTTATCCTTGGTGATTCTTCTGTCATTTCATAAAATTATGCATTTGCAACTTTCAATTAAAGGTTCTAGTGGTCCAAGAAAAGATTGGAATATTTCGGGGGACAGGCGTGTGGAAGTTCCCTACGGGAGTTCTGGAGGAGGTATGTTCATCTAATTTCTTTTCATCATGGACAAGCTGTAAAGCACAGAAGATCACAACTCATAGAGCTGTATTATCTTCAGGGAGAAGACATCTGTGATGCTGCAGTAAGGGAAGTTAAAGAAGAGACAGATGTAAGTTTCCATAGTACAACGTGATATTCAACTCAATATTGAACTTGTTCATGAAACTTATGCTGAAAATTTCTTTTTTTGCTGACAGATTGATACAGAATTTGTAGAAGTATTAGCGTTCAGGTATGCTGTTTACTAGAGTAATTTATCATCATCTGCATTCCTTGGCTTCACCTTCTAGTATACGTCCAGACTAACAACTTCCGGAGGTCCATGGGTTGGTTATCTGACATTATCTTCATGTTTTATCAATAAATGTTTCAAGTGTAGTGTGCTGTTCCTTCAGTTCATACTTCCCAGAGTGTTTTATGATTGGACAGAGACCTGAAGCAAATTAGATCAGAAAATAAAGAGAAAATTCTTCTTCCGTGCATCTAAAACTTATTGTTTAAAATTAATCTCTTTTGGAACTACATTTATCTCACTGTTTACATAATTTACAGACAAAGCCACAAAGCATATTTTGAGAAGTCAGATTTATCCTTCATATGTTTGCTACAACCCCTTTCCTTTGACATCCAGAAGCAGGAATCAGAGATAGATGCAGCCCAGGTAATTTTTAATCAAAGCAAAAATTTCCAAAAAAAAAAAATAGACATGTTTGGACTTTGATCACCAATTAACAGTATAATTTGATTCCTCTTAAGGCATATGTAGCTTATATATTCCAGACTGGTGGATACTATGAACTTTCATGTTTATTATTGTTACCTCAGTAGCAGCTATAGTTGTAGTTCTCACATATAACTTTGCAATTGCCTGCAGTGGATGCCATTGGATGAGTATGTAGCTCAACCATTTGTCCAGAAAAGTGAGCTTTTGAAGTACATCCTTGAAGTATGCTTGACAAAGATAGATAAGAAATATTCTGGGTTTTCTCCAGTGCCTACGCCATCAAATAATTCTGATGAAAAGGGTTACTTGTACGTTAACAGGCGAGACCTGAGAAAGCCCGTGAGGTCTGCTTAACACATACCTGCTTGGCATGTGGAATCATACATTGGAGAGAATTCTGATTCTTCAATTTAAGTTTACAGAAAACAATAAACTCTTGTCTGATCAGTATTGCTGTTGACTCTCCATAACCCTTAGAAGGCACAAAGGATTTGTGTTGAAAAGTTTTCAAGGAAATTTGTTTTTCTTAAAAGGTATGTGGAGAATTTTAAAGAGAAAATTGTAGATGGATTAATAGTTACTTCCAAAGAAATCCACGACTTACCGAGATTAGACAAGCTGGGACATTGTCATGTGACTGCTTTTATATCATTTGAGCATCTTTCAATTTTTGCACAAGGGATTACAATCAATACACCATCTCATGTATTATCTATTTGATATTACACAACCTTCAATATGGATCGTGTTCCTCCTCATATGTCCTTCTGAGTATGTTCAAATAAACCTAGCCTTCATGTTATGTTCAAATAAACCTTAGATGCTACATTTATAAAGAGAATTTTGGTCTGCCACTTTTTGCTCCCATTCACTTTGCATGCATGTGAACAAGGTGACGACCTCACTTCTTGCCATAATGATAGGTTCCATACAGACCATGTAATTCTTGTCACCATAATGTGGCACATCATTATGTTAAGTCAAGGAATTAACCTAGTAAAAACAAAGAGAAATTATTAAACTTATAAATTACCTTTTATAAGCTAAAGATAAATGGTTAAACTTATAAACTATCTTTATTAGCTTTCCTTTCTTTGCTTTAATTTTCCTTCGCTGGACCTCATCTCCTCCCTCCATTTTATACACACAAAAATAATTCATTGCAACTATTGATCCCATTCATTGCAACTATTGATCCCATTCATTGCAACTATTGATCCCATGTGTCATGGTCTGGGTGGCAATTTTGTAATTTTTTAAGGATTTATGAATTTTTCTCTTTTGTGGATAGTTAGAGTTGTAGATCGTGTTGCACTAAAATATAAAGTGCTATATCATTCTTATTAGGGAGAAGTGACTAGTTGGCCACTTGTGGGGACCAAACTAGTCTACCTAGTGGGGTGTCACAAGTGAGGCACCACTATTTAATATTTTTGTAAATTGACCTAGTAAACTTTATTTATGTATTATTCTAGTCATTTTCATATGTATTTCAATTCTTTCTTGAAAATTACACTTCAGCTTGTATATGGAAGCATAATTGTCACTTAATTAATTTTGTCCTTTTTAAGTTTTACCGGGTAACTTAAATTGACAATTTTGGTAACTTTATGTAGCTTATTTCAAAAATTTATTTTCCCTCATTAAACATGTCCTAAAATATTCTTTTCATTTATGAATTAAAAGTTTTAGTATTAAGCATTTTAGTGTTAAGCTAACATATGAGTGCAAGTTAGTATCTCCCTAGTGCTACTTTCTCAGCATTAGCTCTAACTCTAAACATGACTATAATGACATTACTAACTTTCTAAAGTTACTAGGGTCCTATAATTTTAAATTTAAAAATATATACAAATACTAGTATGTAACAGCCTGCCTTTCTGTACTGCTACCGGTGTCAGAATCCCAATTGCCCGAAGGTGACCGAAATCCTAACAAGTCATAAACATTAACATTAATATAATATTTACGTAAACATAAACATTAACATATAATTTCTTGCATAATAAAGAATTTTAGTATAATATTAACATAAGAGATACTTAAATTTCTAGTACAAGGGTCTTACATTATATTTGTACACATAAACATAGTGGACATAAACATAGGTACCAAAAATTTTACATAAACATTTAAAGTAATACATGAGATTATGAAACATATTCTTTGACTTAACATTAATCCTAGAGGCAAATAACATAATCACCATCGGGACACATGCACTTTACCATGTTACTTCCGTTCTTCCTGCATAACTTGTGAAAAAAGGAATGGGGAGAGAGGATGGGCAAGGGATATAAAAGGGATAAGCTATTTGAATAGCCTAGAGAGAAGATACAGAAAAACATACATAAAAACATTATTTTCGTGATCGTATAATACATTACCTTCAAACATTTCGCATAAGGTAATATTGTCACAAGAAATCCCTTGGTCAGTTTTAATTGGCAAACCATTTT
>CAOGCB010653076.1:0-15432 GCA_948266635.1 Cnidoscolus chayamansa
ATTTTTAGTAGAGAGAGCTGATGCGTGGTATTACAATTGGAGTAGAGGCAATGGAGCTCACTCATGGGGGGAATTTGAGAGAGACTTATGTGAGAGGTTCGGGGATGAAGGGCTAGAGGATATAGTGGAGCAACTAATGAAATTAAGGCAAGGGGATAGCCTAGAAGAATATCAGGATAGGTTCGAAGATTTAAGAATTAAGGTGGAGAGGGTGATGCCTGATCTAAGTGAGGCCTATTTCCTATCTGTTTTTGTGGGGGGATTGAGAGAAGACATCAAGCCGGTAGTGAAGATGCTCCAACCAAACTCTGTAAACCAAGCCTTTCAAACAGCCAGATTTCAGGAACAATTCCTGAATTTTACCAAAAAGAACCCCAGCTACTCTAGAGTCCCATACCTTGCAATTCCAAACAAAAGCATTAACCCCACCAACACTAAGGCTGTGACCACCTCCAGCTCTAGTTTCTTCAGACCATCCTTCCCTGAAACAAGAAATAATCCAGCATTGTCCCAAAGCCAAAGTTCCGTGAACCAAAACAGTCCCAAACCACTTACTAACCTGAATTCCTCTTCCATAAACAGAAACCCCAGAACATGTTATAAATGATGGGGAGACGGGGAGAGTTTAGAGAGAAAGAGAGAATAGCAATTTGCAATAATTTTCTGATTGCCTTCCTTGTTGTTTTCTCATGCATTTGTAATGTTTGTGAGCTGGAGTTGGTTACAACCAACTCTTTCTCTCTCTGCCAGCTCAGGTAACAAACTCTAAATACACATGCTGTTTTCTATTCCTTGTTACACTATTTCTTATTCCTCCTATATGTGACACATTTGTCTCCATATGCAATGAGCAGATGCATAACAGGGAGTGGAAAGGAGAAAATACCACATTTTATCCAAATTAAACTAGTGCTTTCATTTGTGCAAGATACATCAACAAAATCAACTTAGATGGTCAAAGAAGTCACGGGCATGTCTCTTTTGGAATGGCTTTGATGGAACTTTTATTTGATACATGTCTACACTATTCTATTGCACTTAGAACACTTTTGGGAATTGTTGTGCCTGCCATTTAGGCATTATTTGATGGTATTAATAATTTGAAGGATGAAGAGTGAACTGCATTATAATGGCTCTTAAGGTAATATTCTACTGTGGGCCTGGAATTTGGAAAAATCATATTTGATTTTCATTAACCACAGTCTACCACTTGTCCCTTCCCTTAGTTTAGCATTTGTATTGTTCTGTACTTTTGATCAGAATAATTGTTGTAGCTTGTATTTCACACATGCTAGCAAGGGGGGTAACTGAATCACTGAAATCTATTAGTGCAACTAATAGATTTTATTGGCAGATAGACAAGATCACACCTATAAATGACACCTCTCAATCTGAACAAAATTCAAAAAGCACAATTTGGATTTAATTGAATTAATAGAAATTTAAACTATTAATATTGATAGCGTTAACTGGTGTTCTTATTTCAAGTTTAATCATATAAAATGAGATGAAATCTTGTTAAGATAGGATATTATCTTTTTTGCCCCATATCCTTTCCTGCTTTAGCTGTATTTTTTTTTTTAAATTTCATTTTAAAAGGAGAGAGTTGTAAGAGTTTGCCTTTTCTTTAGTCTTTAGTTGATTGATTTGAGCTCCATAACTCTAGGTAATAATACCAAACAATGGAAAAAAGTGACTCTAATGTGGCACTAGTGTTGGATGTAGGAAAGGGCCATCTTATTCATTTTAATCTTCTATGCAATGGTCCGCAATGGAAAGATTTTGCCTCTGCCACTGTCTTGCACCAAGGCTCTCCCTCCTTAAGTTCTTCGAAATAAACAGGAAAATGATAGTTGTATGAGCTCCTCGTGTATCTCTTGATAAAGCAAATGAATAGTGTTAGTCTACTCATTTAATGCATCAAACTATTTGTTCAAATCCTTCCAGATTTTAAGTTGGCTATGGCTGTCATGTGGAGTTCTTGTTTGGTGCAAAATGAGCATCTTCTTTGTTTATAATTTTTATGTTTTTTTTTTCTTGATTGATATGCCCTACAAATGATTAATCATACCTAATTGCTGCCTATTTGATATAAAATAATCAGAAGAGCTCTTTCTATAGATTTGAAGGAGTATTGTTTTATCTTTTCAACATGCAGTTCTGTGTTGAGTTCTTCATCATTTTTAACCAGAGATTCTTCAGAGGTCCTTCACTGATCCTTGTCTCTTCTCCGATCTTAGGGAAAAGCATCATGCTCTCATGACTTACTTTTCTCTGATTTAAAGCTGCTACTCCAATTCTCTTTCCTGTAAGGTAGGTTGAAGAAGTCCTTCACTGTTTTGATTTCTCATTCACCTCTCTCTCTGTCTCTCTCTTACACATGCACACACAAAGACAGTAATTTATATGATCAACATAAATTTTCACATGCTCTCCTATGCAGATATATTTGTTGTGATTTGCTGCTTTGCTGTTGCTGTGGCACATTGGTAAAGAAATATAATATTTTATACTCTATATTTTCTTTATGCAAACTGTTTTTTTGGCAATTAGGAAACCTACATTTCCTCTTCATTTGTGTTAACTCTATCATTATCTCTTCTCTCTCCCTCTGTGGCGTGTGTTTGTGTTGGGTATGAGATTTCCTTGTTGCTTTTGCATCCATAAAACTTTGTCTGGAACAAAAAGAAAACAGAGAAGTGGGTAAGTGCCAAAGTTGAAGGGATGTTAAATATAAGGTAATAATCTTGTCATGAGATGAAATTTTGCATATTAGAATGGTTGTATGAATTATCTCAACTTGCAGTGGGTGACTGGTAATTTAATTGATTTTGCTTATGAACAATCAATGATGCATAGTTTGGTGGTTCTTACATTGCAGGTTTTAAGTCAAGTGAATGGTGGATGAATTTTATGTTGATGTTTGTTGTGAAACATGGATTGATGTTGAAATAGGGTTCTGGGAAGTATTTTGAATTGGAAATGACAAAATAAAAATAAGATATATGCACAGTTCTTATGTACATTTGGAAATGCCTATGGTGATTAGAATTTGGTGGCATACTCTCTATGGTGCTTGGCTCGATAACCTATACGTTGTGAGATGGTGTCAAGCAAGGGCCAGGATTTTCAAAACTTCTTTTCGATTACAGGATCAATGAGTAAGCTGGTTTCCTTGAAAGGTATCTGTTTCGAAGTAAGGGGACTTTCGGCCTTGTAATCCAAGCATGATTTGTGCAACTTGAAGCTGTCAAAAGGTTATGACACTGAAAATGGTATGAAATGAAATCAGAAGACTAATTAGCATATGACATGAAGATTGTTCAAGAGGCAAGACATGGTTGTTTCTTCATGGTTTAGTCTAGGTGAATGTATGCAATTTCTATATGCATTGGTATTTAAAATTCTTGCTGCATGCATCTGACTTGCTAGCTGCTAAAATACCTTACAATCTAGTAATTTTTTATAAAAAAAACTTATTGTTGTTTTATAGACTAACTTAGATAATTGATGGGATTTCTGCTTTTGTTTTTTTAATTTTGTGCTCTTTATTTGTTCCAGGGTTAAAAAAAAATGTTTTACATCATGTGCAGATTTCTTGAAGTTAATTGTTGAAAATAAAAATGTAAGAATTTGGAGGTAATGGTGTATATATGTGGAGAAAGAGAGAGCAAATACTCCAAGCCAGAAAGAGAATGAACTGCTCAAAGTGGCCTTTTTATGTTTTGCCTTTTGGAGCCACGCCCATGTGACCCCTTCCAAGATCTTCACTAAAGGAGGAACCAAATCAACCCCAACCAACAGAATAGGTACAAAACATCACCAAAAAGATGTTTTATCAAAATCAACTTCTCTGTTTGTCTTCTTATGCTTATCCTCCCCAATATCCGTACATCTGGCATTGTAGGGATGGTCCTCAGTCTTTATACTTTTGTTTATGGTTTTGAAAGTGATATCTGATGTTTAGAAGCATAAAGCTGGAATTGCACTAAGTGTCCTAATCAATATGAAGATATATGCAATATATCAAGATTTTTGATTTCCTGCTTTCTTTCTTTGATTATCCTGTTGAAATGAATTACTAAATGACCAATTTGAATTTGTGCAAATCAGGTTCCCAGTTCCAAGGAAAGAAGAAGAAGAAGATGATGATGATGATGATTTGGCATATGGGAAAACGTGCTTGCCAAACTCCTGAAGAGATAGAAGAAGATAATGTAGTGTATACTGCTAAAAGAGCTTAAGTCCAAACTGAGATGTCAACGTTCCAGGTCCTGCAAATGCTAAAAGTCGCACTCATTCCAGTGCTCATCATCCCCATCCACTACTTGGGTTTTGCAGGGAATTTTCATGGAGCCCCTTCTTTGCCCGCTGAATATACACCAATAATGTGCACTCATTTGTCCTTTTCTTTTTCACTTTTAGTGGTGAATTACCTCATAATTCTCTGATATTTAGAAATGGCAACTTTTGAGGTCATGGGCAGTCGCCATTTCCATCCCTCTTCTTTATATAATTTTACATATATTGGGAATGAGATCTCTGAGTAGAAAATCTGCATATTCTTATCCTTATCTCTCTATCCATACAAAGCAAAAAATTTTAAAAAAATGTCAGTTATTCTCTCCATTCTAGAAATATAAATTTATAAGAATATATAATTAAAATAATTAAAGTAATAAATTTACAGTATCTTTTAATATACTCTATGCTTGTTATATAATTGCTAAATTATTAAAAATTTATATCTATTAAAATGTCCTCTACTTTTTATAAGAAACAAGGCAGATTAGAAATGTGAAATATTTGAATATAAATTAAAGATTAAGAGGGAAAATGGTAAAAAAAAACATAAAAAATAATAAAAAAAAAGAAAAAGAAAAGGGTTGAATAGAAAGCAATAATTAAAAAGGTGGCAAGTAGTTGTGGAAAAACAGTGAAAGCTGTAGGCCAATTGAGTGGAACTTTGTCTTGGGCCTTGGAACCTTCTTTTGCCCAATACACTTATATTTAGCTTTTTATGAACCCGCTCTGCTCTGTATTTTGTTTGTTTTCAGAAAAAAAAAAATCTTTCTTTTTTGAAAAATCTTTTTTCTGTAATAAAAGATCATTATTTTTAATATTGGAAAACAAAAAAAAATGTTCTTTTTATTTATAATATTATAAAAAAAAGTTGTATACTTTACTCTCTGTTATTGAATAAGAATATATATATATATATATATATATATATATAAGAAGCAGATCAGACATGGTTAAATTGCTAAATGCTTAGTGTGTTAAATGTGGGTGATGTTAGGTTTCTTATCCATTCAAAGAGGCATTAGGGACCCAAAAGCAAATCATGCAAGTTGAGAAAGAGAAAGAGAACAAAAACAAAGCTACTTTCAGGAAGCAACAAAAAGCAGTCCATTCCTGTTTAAATATGTAGGAACTTTTCTTTTTCTCTTTTTCTTCTTTTTATATATGGTGAGTGACATTCTTCTCTGGCCACAAACAGCTTCATGACAACCCCATCAATATATATATATATATAAGGTTCTTCATGACAACCCCATCAAAACAAAACCCCCCCCCCCAACCCAAAAAAAGAAGACGCAAAGTTCCTCAGCATGCGTCAGATCATCCCCAAAAGGTACTTAAACGACAAAAACAAATCCCATAAAACTCACCATCATCTCTTTCACAAACTCAACTCATATTAATTCTTCCTCAAACTCCATCTTCATATGCTTGCCATTTCCATTTACAAGCAACCTTCTACTTTCTTCATCATCATTAACTTCTTCTCCTTCTTCATGTTCATTGCCTGTAACACCATTGCTTGGACTCATTTCTATGCTGGTCAGCTTTCTAGACTTTATTGCCTCATGTTCCCAATCTGTCCGGGCCAACAAAACATAGAGAACAGACACAGCACAAGCCACTTGGGCTGAAAGCAGCCCAAACCACAGCCCAGCAAACCCAATATTGAGCCCAAAGGCAAGACCTACCGCGACCGGGGTACCCACGAAGTAAAATGAGCCCAAGTTAATACGGGCCCCTATCGCGGGTCGAGCCGTGCCACGTAGGATGCCACAGCCAGTTGTTTGAGGACAGTTGCCAAGCTCACAAAGGCCAATTATTGGCAAAACTGACGCTACCAGACCTTTAAGAAGACTATCTTTAGTGAACAAACCAGGCCATCTCTCTCTAAGGATGACTGTCCAAGTGACATTGATGACACCAATCACAAAGGCACA
This sequence comes from Cnidoscolus chayamansa, assembly GCA_948266635.1. Classification (NCBI taxonomy): domain Eukaryota; kingdom Viridiplantae; phylum Streptophyta; class Magnoliopsida; order Malpighiales; family Euphorbiaceae; genus Cnidoscolus; species Cnidoscolus chayamansa. The sequence goes on from CAOGCB010653076.1 coordinate 6,243, forward strand.
CCCCAATGCAACCATAGCAGCCAACTTGGCTTTGTATGGCTTACCAGCTCCAAGCTCATTCCCCACCTGCAATGCGTTGAAAAGATATCTTTGAGCTTTTGATCCAAGAAAAAGAGAAGGCAGGCTACTTGGTTTCATCTCTGTTTGTTAAATAGTATCGTCACATACCAATGGAATTTGAGCTTTTTAAGAGAAAAGGCAGACATTTGCTTACTTGTCATGTACTAATTATGGCCAATCACATTACATGTGATCTAGATTGGGTCCCTAAAGTGATGCAAGCACACAACAGATCAAAAAGCATGACTTTCAAAATATGCTTTTTCTTAAGAAGTTGTGCTTGATGATGCTAACCATTTTCTTTCATCTGTTCACATTATTCTTCAGAGTAATATTTCTATCAATATTCCCATGTCCCAATACCAATATGTGCTTTTCCAGTATTCATCAAACTATGTTCGGAGTCTAAGACTACTTTCTTGAAAAATTGAGTGAAGTAAAGAGAATGAATTGATATAACTCTTGCTTTCAGTTAATGTGAGATCAAGATTTTAATTGATTTCAGAGTCTAAGACTATGAAATAGGAGGTCTTTTTCTTTTGTTTGGCCTAAACACGGAAATCAACAAGATAATAACTTTATCAATGGAATTCAACAAAGATAACAATTCAGCTTATTTATTTAACCACTAAGCAGAAAGCTGGAGTCTAAAATGAAGACAAGAATGGAGGAAAACAAAAACAAAAAAGCTTATTTTTCAGGTTGTTCTAATTTTCAGTTATTTACTACCTGGGGTCAAAAAGAAAAGAAATCTATTTTGATATGCAGCAATCAATTGTTTAGGTACATTAAAGGTGTGAGTGAAAGGTGAAAATTCAAGAAATGGGCCACATGTTGACTTGTTGAATGGTAACATCACAAGGAGCATATTGAACACAACAGCAGAAGAATAAGGAAACGACTAAAGACTAAAGCTATAGACACAATAGCATGAATCTATGTTATAGTGACCCATCAAAGAAAGAAAACAACTACACTATACTATACCATATGACTAGTAGCAGCAGGAGTAAGTGAATAGGATATGGGAAAGTGGGAAGAGAAAGACATACCCGAGCAGAGACACAACCAGCAAGGGCCATAGGTACAGTGTACATCATGCTAGTGGTCTGTATGAGTATCCCAGTGGCCGCCACAGCCAGAGTGGGATTAGGCAAGTATCCTGCCATTACAATCACTATCTCATACCACCACCACTCCAAGCAGATCCCTAAACAACTAGGCACTGCCAACTTCAATAATGGACCCACCCCACCACATACTCCTCCAATTCTACCTGACCATCTCATCTCCCACCGTCCACTTACCCACCACACATATCCCACCATCAAAGCCACCATGTTCATGTTCGTCACCACTGATGCCATTGCCACCCCAGGGACACCCAAACCCATCACCACCACGAGTATGTAGTTCAGTGGCACGTGAAATATAACAGCCAGGAGAGAGCAATACATTATGGGTTTTGTCACTCTCTGTGATCTCAGGAAAACCCTCAAAGGTTGCAGCAAAGTGTTTGTTAGAAGATCAGGGAGAGAGTAAATACAGTAGGTTGCTGCCATTGCTGTGATGTTTGGATCTTGGCCCATGAAGTTCATGATCGATTCAAGATTAAGCCATAAGAGGCTGATAGGTATGATTGCTATTAAGAGGATTAAGATCATGCGTTGAAGAGAGAGGGATAATAGGTCCCAGTTCTTGCTGCCATAAGCTTGGCTGCATACTGGCTCGAGTCCAGAGGCTAACCCCACGAGAACTGAGTAGCCAGTGATGTTGGTGAACCCAATGGACAGTGCACCACCGGCTAGCTCTAGACTGCCTAGCCTGCCCAAGAACATGACTGAGACCACTGCTCTAAAAAAGGCCATTAAATGAGCTGCTGTTATTGGCAAAGCCATCCCCCATAGCTCTTTTAGCTCTTCAAGGACCTGTGGAACCCCAAAAACCAAACTTTTATGTCACTATCAGTATGAGATAAACAACAAACAAGGCAGAAGAAAACGTTAGTCGTCTATACCTCGATGGGGGTTACCTGAGAGGCAGAGGGTAGTTTCTGAGGAGGGAAATCTGGGTCTTTATCCGCCATTGTTGTATTGTCTTGGTTATCTAAAATGACACGTAAAAAGACTTTTAACGATTTAAAGACAACAAAAACCGCAAACCCAATAAGCCGTTTCTTTCAATCAACTTGAAGATTACATCAAGAAATGAAGATCGAAAAGACATAAGAACAAACCCATATTATATATCCAGAGAGAACAAGAAGGCAAGTACGAGCAAGAAAACTAAGAGAAATCAAAGATTGTAAGAAAAACCCAACACTGGCAAAAACTCTGCCAGTCGACAGAAAGGAATAGAAGGAGCAAAAACGTGGAATAGAAGTAGAGAAGAAGCATTAAATAGGGCAGCAGGCATGTGTGCAACTTCAAGTGTCGAATAAGGCACGAATAAAAAAAAAATGCGGTACTTGTTTCTTTGTTTTTATATTATATATATTAAGAAAGAAATAAACTTTGGAAGATATTTTCTTGAAGGTTTAGCAGTGTTCCATGTTCATAAATGGGGAGGCCATTAAAGGCAGGGAAAGACAAGAAAAAAGCAGGCTTTGGCAATGGCGGCGAGGAGGAGAGAGAAGGGAAGAGAGAGGATGAGAGTTATATTGCAGAAAACAGAGGGCTGGGATTAAAAAGCCGAGGAGAGACTCCGGGAGAGAGAGAGAGAGATGTAAAAGTCGGTTTTGGGCAGTCAAACGTTTCATTTTCTCTTTAACCTTCTTTATTGGAATTTGAATATATCTTTGGAGATTTAACAATTACGGTTTCTTTTTTAATTAATTTATTTCCCAAATAAATATAAAAATATTTAATTAATAAAATATATTTATGTAGATTAGAATCTCCTTGATATTTTATTTATTATATATAAATTTTATCTAATATATAATTTATAATTTATAATGGTAAAATTTATAAATTTAAAATTTTATAATAATAAAATATATATAATTTATTTCAGTAATTTAAAAATAGATGAAAAAATGATAAGTTAAAAAATTAAAATAAATTTTAAATGACATGAAATACATATACAAATTATATTTATTTTAAAATTTAATTAACATATACAATGCCATAAATTATTAAAAAAATCGGTAATTATAAATTATATTTTTTTTGTTATAAAATTTTAAATTTATATTTTTTATTATTATAAATAAAAAATTTACGCATTTTATTATTAAAGTAGATAAATTTATATATAATTATTAAGTAACATAAAAATATCATAAACATAAAACTAAATATAAATTATATGCTTTTTTGAAGGAAAATTTTATTACTTATGATTGATTAGTCAACTTTGCTATTGATTTTCCATTGGGTTTTCATGTGTTGTGCTCTTTTGGTACCAAAAGTTTGATAACCCTCAATTTTAAGGGCCCCCCTCACCCCGGCCCGACAGTATAAAAAGAAAGGTAAATCACGATACACGACAGCCTCTTAGATGGAAGACTCAGGGGCCCGGTGCATATAAGGAGCTCACCTAGAGGATAAAACTCACACACTGCCGCTGCCGGGACTCGAACCTTAGCTCTTTGGTATCAACTCTGCCATCCGAGTACCAACCGTGCCATCTGAGTACCAACTGTGCTAAGCCCGTGCGAGCTTCATGTGTTGTGCTCCTCAAAAGTGTAGGGATTGGTTAGCACTTTATCTTTCATGCCTAATTGCACAATAAAATTTCATTATTTATATTTATATGTTGTTTGTTTTACTTTTAGATTTTTCATTTTAATTTTTAAGTTAGAATGTAATTTTGGTTATATTTTAATATTAGCATTTGAAATTTAATTAAAATTATGTAATAAATTACACTTAATCATATTAAACTACATGTTTTAGCATTTTAAATATATTAAAAATATAAATGATAACTAATTATAAATATTCGAAATCTAATTCGATGGGAGATAATCAATATATTAATAGCTCGATTACTTAAAATGTCAGTTTATTAAATGCTCGATTACTTATTGCATATTTAAAATTTTAATTCTCTTGTATTTATATTTTCAATTAATACTATAAATACATCGCTCTATCGATGTGATGATGCATAAGTGACTCAATGACTTTAATGATCTGATTACATTGGCGGAAAAAACATTGAAATTGAATATAATATAACTCTAAAAAGTATGAAGATATTCAAACATTCCAGTCGAATCTTCTTTATTGTACTTATCAATTAATTAATTAAACGATCGTTAATACTAATAAAAATGCTTATTAGATTAAGTCTATCCAAATTGAATAATAACTTTACATATAAAAAAAAATTTGGTCTTGATTAATTACGAGTTAACTGATCATGATTTAATTAAATTAACATAAACAAAGTAATTAATTATGATGACTTGATTGTATGATCATATACATTGATTAATTAATTATGATCAGTTAGATTATAATCAAGTTGATAGGATCAATTATGAATTATTGATCAATAATGATATAATTAATTATGTAATTCTTAAGCAATCGATCATGCTAACTTGATTATATGATTATAAATATGATCAAACAATTCATATCATATAACCAATTAGACCACAATCAAATTGGTAATATCAATAATAATTAATCGATCATATATCATATGCAATTGATTTTTCTAACTTAGTTACATAATCATATATATATGGTTATGTGATAAGTGATAACATAACCAAATAAATATGATAAATTATGAGTTAATCAATCATAATTTAATTGATTATATAGTTATATTTTCTATAGTCGTATTAATTTTATTAAATGGTCAATTAACTATGATAATGTAATTGATTATATTATAATAAAATTAGTATGACCCATTCGAAGTATATTATCATAAGACTATAATGGTTACTCATATTAAGATAATTAATAGATCATAATTAATTTAGCATGACCAAATATGAATCACTTGATACGTGACAAATGGTATGATCAATTAATTATGATCATATGATCACAATTAAGTTAATATAAATAACAAGTTAATTGATAATGAGTTAATTGATTATAAATAAATTTCATAAGTTGTTTTTGAATTTTGGCCTGTATATTCTCTCTTAAATGAAAATTGTAATATAAAACTCACTCATTTATAAATAATTATAATGCAAAAGTTTTTTTTTTCTCTATCATCACTTGTTAGCAAAAAATACACATCGACAAAAAATTACCACATTAGCAATTTTTTTTCTCTTCTCTCGGCGATAAATAAAATTGGAGGATAATTTTATTATAATAGTTAAAGTTAAAGAACGGCGTTATTATATAACTAAAAGTGGAAGGACAATGATTTTATAGATAAATACGATTTAATTAATTTAATATAAATCTTATATAGATTGATTTGAATTATGATTTAATTGAATATAAATTGATTTAATTATATTAATTTAATTCAAATTCAAGTTACATAGATTAAATTTAATAATTCATACAATATTTGGCTCAAAATTAAATTTATGAATAACTATAGCTAAAATTAGGATAAAACAAATTAAAATAATATATATATTAAAAAAATAAATATAAACCATAACTAATTATTTAAAAAAAATCTTGTTACATTTACAATAATAAGATTTTGATATGTATAATAAATAAATAATTACTGTAAATAAAATATTGGGTTAAATTATATAATAATGTTGTCTTTTAATTTTAACCATTACAACAAAATTGTTTTTCAATTTTTTTTTGCTTATAAAAGAAGAGAGAGAAATAGTTAGTGTCAAATTTTGTTGACGTGTATATTTTGCTAACTTGGCAAAATGCCACATCAACAAGTAATTTGCTAACCGGGTTTAGTAGGTGAAACATTGTCCTTTAACTTTAACCATTGCAATAAAAATGTTTTTCAACTTTTTTTTACTTATAAAGGAAAAGAGAAAAAATGTTTGATGTGTCAATTTTTTGCTAACATATATTTTTTGCTGACTTAGCAAAATATCACGTCAACAAGTAATTTGCTAACCGGCTACAGTAGGTAAAAATGATTTTTGAGTTAAATGATTTATAATTGAAAGGGTTTTATATTATAACTTTTATTTGAGAGATGATATTGATTACTATTACACAATTCAAAGTTGATAGAAAATTGTGAAATTTATCTTATAATTATAAATAATTATCATATTAATTTGATTAAATAATCATAAATATAAACAATTAACTATCATCGTGTCATAAATTAAATCATGGTCGATCAAATTATAATTAATTAAAACATTATCAATTAAACCTTAAACTAACTTATTATATTTATTTCACTTTGATGTAATTGGTTATATGAAATTAATTTTGAATTAACAAATTATATTTGTATTCCATCTAATTAATCATATTAACTATTACAATTAATATGCATAATGTCAATAATATTTTATATAATATAATAGATTATATAACATCTTATTAATTCAAACTAAAGGGTTGATTTCGAATGATAAAATTATAACATATGAGATAAGTCTAGTCGGTTGTTATTAAGCTTTAATACAAGAGGTGAATGATAGAGTTAATTTTTTTTTTTTCTAATATAGTATAGAAAATTATATTTTTCATTAATCTAACAAATAAAAAGAGCATACTATTATTGCATGCTTTTATATTTTCAATATAAAAACTCATCATGTACCCAATTCATTTACCCTTTCTCCAAGTTTTCAAAGATTGCAATAAATTAGTAAAGGTATAGAGTTTTTTTATTAATCGATCATAATTTAAACTTCATTTCTTTAAAAAGAAAAAGTGAAAATATAGTTACGATATTTTATCAATAAATAATTAGTAATTTATATGTCCGTAATACATTTTACCAACTACTTTTATTATAATTTTATTAATAAATTTCATCGTTATTTTTTACGATTTTTGTAGTAAAAACATGAAGACGGATTCATCATTCCATATAACTATAATTAAAATATGAAATGGTATGATATATTTTCATTTGACTCGATCTAAAATATATTTTTTTTAATACTTATTATAATTAATTTTTTCTTAAATAATTTTTAGCATTTTTTTAATTTTAAATTTTATTTGCCTGTTATGATTCCAGAGTTACAAATAAAATGGTGAAGTAAACTCTAATATTGTTGTTAGTGTGTACCAAAAGGTGACATACCCTCACCTTAAGAGCTCTCACATCTCGACTTGACAAAATTGTGGATGGGTAAATTACGGTGACCCAGCAGTAATCAAGTTTAACTCGGGGCCCACAAAAAATCCAGTTACATAGGTGAAACTCCCACACTGCGGCTGTCGAGATTCGAACCTTGAATTTTATATCAATTATGCTACTTGCTTACCACTGAACTAAGCCGGTGCGAGCTCTAATGTTGTTGTTACTAAATATATTATGGGTTGGTTTAGATTTATTCGATTGCTAAAGCAAATTTTTTCATATTAGTGCAACTAAAAAAAAGTGTAGATAATTTTAATTGTAATTTATGGTAATATTATTATTATTATCAACTTGAAGCGAATGAATTTATTATGTTAATTATATTTAAATTATATAAATAAAATTTATTTTTTAATATCGAGAATCATTTCCCATGAAGTTTCAATTGTTTATAAATTTGATAAAATTAAGCTCGTATTGTGTTTTAAAAATTAATTATCAAGTGCAACTAGAGTATGAGTCTCAAATTAATTAAGTAGAAAAAATATATATTATTTATAATATCTTGACAATTATTTTCTCATAAATTAGATTTTGGGGTGAGTTAGGCGATGTTTACCTTTTTAACATCTAGTCATACACGACTCAAATTATAATCCGATTTTGCAGTGTTAATATCATTCATTTCAACTTAATTACTTAGTTGGGATGTTTCTTAATAAAGAAATCAATTAAAAGTATTATAAATCTATTTGTAGTTACTTTTATCGTTCGCATCTTAATTAATTTATAAATCTAATAGTTTTTCGTCTATTTTATTACGAAGATAATTATAAAAAGAAAATGTATTTCCTACTTTATTTAATTGAAGTCTTCAAGATAATTAAGTGACTATATTACAAAACTTTCACGAATAAAATTAGATATAAAAAAATAAAACAATTAATTAGATAAATTACAACATTTATATTAAACTAAATTTATCGATATCTTAGCTGATATTTCTACACTAAAAATATGAACAAAAAAAAGCTTTTGAATTATCTTATCAAAATATATAAACTCAATGAATATTCTGAAATAAAATTACATGGAAAAATGATTTTGAATAAATCCTATGAATCATATCATTCTATGATTATAAAAAGCTAAAGCATGTGAATTTTGTGGTAATCTTACCAACGTATACATATTCTTAGAATCTTATAATTAAAGAATATTAGAAATGTCTCCATAGAGTCACTGTAAATATTCATTTGAAATTATTATTTCATAACAGATAATTTAAATTATTTCTTTTAAAAATTTACAAATTTTAATTAAAAAATTAAATTAAATTGTTTAATTTTGTTATTCTAAATGTGCGCTAAAATAATAATATTAGAATATATATATATATATATATATATATATTTCTTAGTTCTAACAGGATTTCTTATAAATTTTATTTATATTTACTATTATATAAAAATAATCAAACTGAACGAAATCAAAAAATAATCTCTTAGAATATCTCCTTTAAAATCAAACTATATGTAAGAATATTTGGGATATGGTTGATATTACCAAGGGCACAAGAATTTGATGCTTTGATGCATGCATTTCATTTTTTTAATATATATTTTAATATTTTTCTACTTAATTTATGGATTAACTTTTAATTTAATTAGATTAATGAAGGAATTTGATGTGTGATGCATCCATGTGAATCCATGTTTTCTTTATTTTATAAACTTTAAAAATTAATATCTTTTTTATTTTGTTTAACATAAAACACCTTTTTAATTAATTTCATATGAAAATTTATTTTTGAAAATAGATAAAATAGTCATTTTCAAAATTAAAATTCAATATAAAAATGTTCAAAAATAATGAGTATTTTAATAAATATAGATTATTGGATTAATTTCATTTAATGTCTTTAAACTTAAATGATTGTATCAAT
>CAOGCB010653193.1:0-10548 GCA_948266635.1 Cnidoscolus chayamansa
GGCACTTGGGTAAAGAACTTATTGTGTCTATACTACTAACTTTTCTCATTTTCTCTTAGGGTTTTAAATATGTGTAATGTATTGATTTCATTTGTTACTAAGCTTCAAGTGGTAATTGCATGTAACAGAATGGAGGGGCAAACCGTTCCCATTTAGCAAAGGATGCAGCTTTTATAGGCTAGAGGTCATCAACAACAAAAGGCAAATAATGTAAGTGAACCTTTTTATGCAATGTTTTGTGCATTCCTCTTGATGAACTTATGATTGGTATAATAAGGAACTCGTTGAAGGGAGCTCCGAACCTTAGACTCGTTGGTGAGAAAGAGAGAATTTTAGACATTTTAAGAGTTTTATAGGGAAAATTTTGCTTATCCTTTATTCATCAAAATATACTCTTTTAATAGAGGTTATATGCTAAACAAAATAGAAAACTCTAATATGCCAACCTATTTAAAGTTAATATCATATCGTCGATACTCTTTCTTTACGGATGTATCTGTAACAGAATATTCTATTTCCCTTAATCTCCCCACTTCTTTACCTTAGGTCCATCTAAACATGGTTTTTACTGTCAAAATCAAATCTCTAGATTGGATATTTGTACTTCACAAAGTAACCTAAGCCCATTATAGGGGAAAAGAATGAACAAGATGGAAACTGCACTATGTTTTTGGAGGTAAATTATGGTTCTTAGAAGTATATAATTCGACAAAACCAGTGGATTGAAACGTTTCGATAATTCATGTTTCATTGATTTAGTTTACCTTGCTAAAAGAAAAGGAATCATTCACTCCATTTAAACACATCATACTCATGGCACAGGATTTTTATAAGCAACCAAATTGTTGTCATTCTTTCTTGTTTGATGGATCTTTCCTCATTGTCATGATAGCTTTCTAGGAGCTGTAATCTTGATGCTCATAGAAAAGCATTCGAGCATATGGTCATGTTCACTTTTTTCAACTTCGAGTTCTTCCTGATTAGAAGATAACAACACAAGTTCAATGTTCGTTTTTGTTTTAGAATTGCAAAAATGCTGCTAATAGTGAATCTTTAATTCACCTGAGATATTATTAGCTTGAAATCTTTAAGTAGCCCGTCTTATATATCTTACTCCTATGCATTTGATTGATTCAATTTTAAATTGAATCAAACTGAAAAATTGAAAATAAAAATTTCAATAATAGAATTGAATCGAAAAATGTTGAAAACCAATAAGAATGGAATTGGAATTTTCAGTTTGTTGGTTAATAAATTTGATTTTAAGAGAGAAATGAACTAAATCTTGTGAAACTGAAGGTTTGAATTAAAAAATATGCATTGAACCTCAATAAAATCAGTATTTGTTTATTTAAATCTATTAATTTGATTTTTTCAGTTTCCTTTAACAAATTGAAATGAAAACCGTAGTTATAAAATTTAAAACTAAATCAAATCGATTTAGCTGAAAAAACCAAATTAATTGAATCAAATAGATTTGGTCTAATTTTTCAATTTAAACTGAAAAATGAACAACACTACATACTACTATTTAAGTTTTAATTATTTGGAAATACTTTTCGTTAATATTTTATGTAGCATATGTTTATTTCAATAGAAAAGCATTCATATGTGTTGAGGATATTTAATTGTCTTCTGAAAACAGTTATGGTAGAGATAGTGTGGAGCCAGCAATCAAGCCTGGAGAGGCAGCTCTGGTATGTATATCTACTTCCTCTTTGATTCTGCTGCATCAATAAGACAACACTAAGAAAAAAACATGATAACTTCAAAAGTATATTAACTCCTCTTTCTGATAACTTATAATATTTTTATTTGGGTGCTATTATGAGAGCTTGATGTATATTTTATATAAATATTGAATCCAACAACTGGCTTCATTATTATATAAATTTTGTTAAACTGTTTGTAGATTTGAAATTCAATTCGATAAAAATTTAGTTTGGTTAAATTCATTTTTTAAATGAGCTAATATTGAGTTTAAATTTTAATTTTATTTAATAAATGAGTCAAATTTGAGCTTATATAAATTCTGCTTTTTAGAATTTAAAAGATTATTTATTTATAAATTCATAAATTTAATCGTTTAACTGAAATTATTTAGTGTTTAAATTATTATTTTTAAGATAAACTTATTAAGATTATAAATTAAATGTATTTTCAGAGAAATTATTTTTAAATTATAAATCATTAAAATTATAAATAAAATAAATTTGTTTAGAATTATTCGATATTTGAATCGATAAAAAATTGGTTTGTTTTGACTTATTTTTTAAATAAATTAAGATTAGGATTAAGCTTGAAATATGTGAGATTCGGAAAAAAATTTATTAACTGCAGGCAGAAAATTAATTGCATTAGGGTCTATGAACTGTGCAGGTTGTGATAAAGGGTGTAGTCTGGTTGCTGGAGCGCTTTCCTAAGCTGGCAGATCAGCCGTGATGAGAAGCAGTGCAGGTTTGTCATTTTACCATTTTATGGGTTATGCCATTGATATTCATAATGGTAGTAGCTTTCATGTGTACAGTACAACCTCAACAAACACCTATTGAAAATCGAATCATCAGATGAAATAAAAAATAAAAAATGGAAACTGTTTCATTTGTTGTTCAGGCAAAGGCAGCTTTTCCAAAAATGATTTGTGAAGAATTGCTGTGTAATGTGTTGTATATTCGAAGTATATCTGAGCTTAATTAGTTTGATATTAAAGCTTTAGGTTTTGTTATTGTAAAAATAGCTAGAAAAATATTAGAATCCTACAGTTTATCCTCAAAGCTCATGCATATGTCGCCCGCACGGGCTTAGCTCAGTTCGAGCCTCGGCAGCCGCAGTGTGAGAGTTTCACCTATGTGGGTGAGCTCCTTGTGGGCACCGAGTTAAAGGCCTCCCACTTGACTACCGCTGAGTCATCGTGATTTACCCCTCCACAATCTTGTCGGGCCGGGGTGTGGAGGCCCCTAAGATGAGGGTATATCACCTTTTGGTACAAGCTCATGCATATGTCAATCACAAGGCCACACAAAAAAATATATCTAATCCACAAGAGGAAATCATTGCTACACAGCCTAAATTAGTAATTTAATTTCTCCTATTTTTTTTTATATAAAAACAATTAAATATTTTTGCAATAATAATAAATTGAAATTTTTATTATTTTTATACTATTGATATATATTATAAGAGTTGAATCTTAAAATATTTTTTTTTTTAAATAAAGCATAATTATTTTATAATAAAATTAATATTCATTTCCATTTTAGGTATAATTACAATTATACTTTTTAATTTTTATAACACTTGCAATATCATATATTCAAATTATAAAATTTTACTTTAAAGAATATTTTAATATTTAAATTAATTTTAATTTAATTTTCAATAATTATATATAAATTTATCTATTTTAATAATAAAATATATAAACTTTAATTTATAATATTAAAGTATATAAATTTAAAAATTTATATAGTAATTAAAATAAATATAGAATGGGATCAAGAAAAAGAGAAAGAAGAGCTACTTAATTTTAATGACTCAAATGTTTCCGTCTCATATTTGGAGACTTCTCCAGAGATTAGTTACTCTGAAGATTCCGAAGATTTAGAAAATGGATAGTTAAAGCTTGGAAGAGGATTGTAGCGGTGAGACTACTAGGGAGAAGAATTGGCTATTATTTGTTATATTCCAAACTACAAATCCTATGGAAGACTAATAACTTTAAGGTCATCGATATAGGCAACGACAACGACTACTTCTTGACTAAATTCTTTTTTGACGAAATATTTTATAAAGCAATTCTTGAAGGACCCTGGGTCATCCTTGGTAGCTATCTCCTCCTACAACAATGGAGCCCATTTTTTGACGTTTGGAAAGACCGGATCACTTCTGCTGTAGTATGAATCCGCTTTCCTAGCCTCCATATCCCATCTGTACCACTCAAACATGTTGAAAAAGGTTGGCTCATCAGTATGGCACGTTATCAAGATTGATGGAAATACTTTGGAGGCAGTTCGAGGCAAATATGCACGCATCGCAGTCTTGGTTAACTTGAATCTTCCTCTAGTCTTTAAAATTATTATAAGAGGACGTACCCAACTAGTGGAGTAAGAGAGCATACCATAAATTTGCTTTGCATGTGGCAGGGCAGGCCATCAAAGCGAAGTATTCTCCTTTATGAACAAGGATCAAGAAGACATGAATCTACCCAATACAACCAATAATATTGGCTCGGCAAAATTAGATACAACATATGGAGATTGGATGGTGGTTAAAAGAAGGGGCAGAAACATGAAACCAAAAGTTAATGAAGATAAAACACGTAATGTTATGCCAGGATGCTGTTTTGCTATTCTTGATCAGAACAATGGTCCCTCCACTGAAAAGGAAACCAATGTTTCTTCCCTAAGGAATGAAAGGGTCGTTCTAATCATGCCATTAACTTAGACTTAGATAAATGGAACTCTGAACACTCTGTCAATGATGGGTATAAGAACAACATACAAGATGAAGGCAAGATTACAATGCCAAACTTTCAGCATGCTATGGGAACAACCAACAATACATCGCCTGTTACTGCGCCGATTCCATTAGATGTTGTAAAATTCCAGTTTAAAGAGGCTTGAATTCTCACCACGTCCTTAGACCCCACTAAACACAAAGCGGTATCTTTCAATGGAAGATTTAATGAAGACAGAGAAACCAAAAGCACACGCGCCAAAAGAAGTAGACATAAAGCTTCAAACTCCACAAACCCCTCTACCATACCTGATGAACCGCTAAATACTGTAGCACGTAAAGAAAGTCAATACTAGAAGGATCCCATAATGAGCCAACAAAGCCCTACTGGAAGGATCCCATATCGAAATGCTCCAAGATGAAAAAGATACATGGATAGATAACCAAGAAGACTTAAAAATTCTTGCTTGTAAGTTCTTTAAGAAATTATACTCAAAAGAGGAATCTCCAATGCCCAATTACCACATCTCAAGTAAATTTCCTAGCATTCCTCCTACTTGCACTGCAGTTTTCAATAATAATATTACTCTAGAAGAAGTTTGCACTTCTCTGTTCGGCATGAAACCATGAAAGGCCTTTGGCCCATATGGTTTCCACGTTGGGTTTTATCAAAATTACTGGCACATTATCGACAACAACATTTGCGAAGAATTTAATTGCTTTTGGAAGGGCAAGCCTCTAGATCCCGTAGTCAACAACACTCTGATCTCATTGATCCCCAAGGTCGCAAAACCCATGAAGATTACTGATTCAGACCTATTGCCCTATGTTCGATGCTATACAAAATACTCACCAAAGTCATCGCCAACATAATCAAAACATGACTACCAAAAATCATAGGCCCTTATTAAACTAGCTTCGTAGCAGGACGAAATATTTCAAAAAATGTCATAATAGCACAAGAAGTAATCCACTCAATGATAATCAAAAGAGGGAAGAAAGTCCTTCTAGCTATTAAAGTTGACTTAGAGAAAGCCTTCAATAGACTCAGTTGGGATTTCCTACATGACACCTTGAAAGAGGCAAGTTTTACTAACCATAGTTTCTATAATTATGAAATGTGTTTCCTCTCCTTCCATGCAGGTACTATGGAATAACGACTTAACAGAAAGCTTCCAATCTTTTAGAGGATTGAGACAAGGAGACCCACTCTCTCCATATCTATTTGTTCTATGCATGGAAAGATTAGCACACGACATACAGGAGGTAGTCCTAAAAAAACAATGTTAAGCAACAAACTGGGGGTTAAAAAAACTAACAACCTTAGCAAATATCTGGGTGTCTCGCTGCTGCACTTTAGGGTGACCAGGAAGACATTTTAGCACATTGTAGATAGAATAAAACAGAAATTGTCCAGCTGGGAAACTCGAAGGCTTTCTATGACAGGAAGAGTGACACTTGCCCAGTCTGTAGTTTTAGCCATTCCCTCTTATAGCATGCAAACTACTTTACTACCTAAAATAATTTGCACGGAGGTAGACAAACTATGCAGACAATTCATGTGGGGTTCCACTGAAGGTAAAAGAAAATTGGGATTAGTTCCCTGGAATCTGGTTCAACTTCCAGAAAGCATGGGGGACTAGGGTTCAAAAATACCCATTTCACTAACTTGGCCTTCCTTATGAAGATTGCATGGGGTATCCTTACAAACACATAAGCCTTATGGGTTCAAGTGTTAAGTTCCAAATATGGACCTCTCACTCATTCATCAATGAAGAAGCCTCCCAAATCGAATTGCTCTAACCTTTGGAAAGGTATCATCTTAGTAAGGAGTAACCTATATAATGGCTTACATTGGTTAGTAGGCAACGAGCGCTCTATCAGATTTTGGACCGATATGTGGTTTCCAGAAGGAACACAGCTACAGAAAGAAGCTACAAAACCCATCCCAGCAGACATGATGAATCACAGATAGTTGACTATGTGGATGACCAGGGGAATTGGATGCGACATTACTTCGCAGATTTCCTATCAGCCTCCACGATCCTCAAACTAATGGAGATACCAACTTCTGGAAGAATCACATCGACTAACACCCCAATCTGGAGTCATACTAGTTCTGGACAGCTCACAATTAAATCAGTTTATACTTTCCTTTGTGGTGGTCAATCAATAAAAAATGAACAACCATGGAGCCAAATTTGGAAATGGAGAGGTCCACAGAGGGTGCATATATTCCTCTGGTTAGGCTCTCACAACAGTCTTTTAACCAATTTAGAAAAAGTGAGGAGACATCTAAGCAATTCCGACATATATATGCTATGCTACAAAGAGCTTGAAACAATCATGCATGCTCTTAGAAACTGTCCTAAAACTAAAGAAACCTGGAACAATATCATTCCAAGTAAGATTAGACAATCCTTCTTTTCAACCACTCACTGTGAAAGACTAGATCGGTGACGATCTGAATCTTGGCAATCTCACAAAGCAAGAAATTGAATGGCCTTTATTATTTGGGGTAATGTGATGGAATCTGTGGAACAAGAGAAATGAGGTCATGTTTGCCGGAGTAGATACGTGCATAGTAACATTCACTTACCATACTATTTCATGTGCTAAAGGAATCAATATGGCCATGTCCAATCTTAACCAAAATCGATATCCAATTACTAAAGTACCTCAACTACATTCATACATACACATCCTTTCGGTGGGAGAATGGGCAGCATCAAGCGGAGGTGTCCTATAGGATCCCTTAGGACATTGGATTTTTGGTTTTGTCTTGAAGCTTGGTTCTTTCCCAATTCTAGGTGCCGAGTTACACTCCATGTGAACCGGTCTGAATCTAGTAATGCAATATGGATTCTCGTACATCATAGCTGAATACGATAACTTGACAATAGTAAAGTGGGTAAATGGAGAAACCAAGATACCAAATGTCTTTATTCCGATGGTAAACAACATTAAAAGTCTTTTCGATCCTAAACGAATTATTCTACCACTTACATAGCAGAGCTGCTAACAAGTGTGTTGATTGGCTCTCACTTTAAAGAATTCTCTGCAAGTCCTACATAGGCCACCCTTCAACTTAATTCCAAAATTATGGGATGACTTGCATGTTCATGCCAATTCTTAATTAGAATTTCGCTTTTCCTTTTAATAAAAAAAAAAAGCTCTTGTATTTTATTGTTAAAATAGATAAATTTTATATATAATTATAAAATTTTGACTTTATTTATAATAAAAATTAAATATAAGAGATTAAAATGTGATTATTAAGAAAATATATTAAAATGTGATAAATAGAAATATATATATATATCAAAATCAAATATGTAAATATAAATTTAACTATTATTAATAAATTGAACACATTTCTTATATTTAAAAATTTTTACTATAATTTTTGATAAACATAAAACATATTTTAATTTCTCAATTTAACAAATTATATATTTTTAAAGTCCATTGATATACCCAAAATTTTAGAATAATTCCAATATTTTCAAGTACTATAATTTTTAAAAAAGATAAATTGAATTAAAAAATTTAATAATAAATTATAATATAATTCCAACAATCTTTTACTTAAATTTAAATTATTATTTGATTAGTAAGCTTTTTTAAAATGAATACTTTCTAAAATAGATCTCTCGATAAAAGTCATCCCCGTAGCAGAACTGAGTGTCCGTGTTATTACAGAACCAAAGATTCTCCTGCTCTAGTAGTGCAGAATTGAGAAGTAGAATTATTTGTAACATTTTTGGACATTTAAATTATACCATAGAGATAAAGTTATTATAATCACAGGATTATACTTGAAAAAAGTAGCACCTTACTTTTATCTGTATCAGTTGCACAAGCTCTTGAATACTATGCAACAAATATAATCATCTGCAACCACAAAAATGTATCAACATTTGTAAAATATATCAGAAGGAACAAGCAGCCATGCTATTAGAAAAATGGCCATACCTTTTCATCTTTTAAGAGGAAAGATATTCGACCTGTGCTTGGAGAATATATGCAAATCTGGCACATGATCCATTTTTACCTGCTTCAGAAGCTCAAACTTCAGTCAAGTAAGCTGCTGTCACAGTTAAGATGTTTCAAAATGAAGTTGTTAGCTGAATACTGACAAACGATTCAGGTTCTTTCTTTCTTTTCTTCTTTCCAAAGCAGCACAGTCCGTGGGGACTTCAAAGGATTAACATACCAATGAGAGATATTACAATCATTTCCTTAACTAATTTGTCAAGGTTAAGTTATTGTCATTGTCGCTAGGATGATAATACAGGAGCAGCAGCTATAAGACATTAGAATCTGCATTTTATTCACATTGAATTGGAAAAATCTCATGCATATGTCAATCCTCAAAGCAAGCAAAACATTGTATAATCACAAGAGCAAATCATTTCCATACAGTTTAAATGCAAGAGAGAGAAATTCTCAAAATAGCAATTTAATCAATTTTATCAATATTTCACATGATTAAATGGATAATCTTCATCTCTGCTATTAAGAACTGAGATTCTGCTACTTTACTGCAGAATTTGAGAAGCACTGTTTTATTCAAATGCCTAAATAATTGCATCATAGTAAAGTGAGTTTCAAGATCAATCCTTATATCCAGAAAACTACAGGGAAGAAAGACGGACTATTTATGAAATAGAAATTATAAGGAAATAAACAAAAATGCAAAAGTTTTAAGAAGGTTTCTGTATTTTCCATCACTTTCTAAGCAATCAAATAATCAAAGTTGAAGAAAGACACGATTTAAAAGCAAGGGTTGATTGCGGGAACTGTACGGTGATGAAGGTTCCTGGGCTGATACGGCTGGTCACCGGGAACTGCAAGGTTCCCAGGAAATAATGTTTCCCAAGAAACTTAAATTTGTGCAACAATTTATGTATATATAAAAACCATTTCATGAATTCTTGGTAGTAATATAAAAAGGGATATTAACAGTGAGGGGTCATTATCAACTGATTTTAGAAGATGAATCAAAGACATAGCGTCTACCACTGATAACTGATAACATAAATTACAATCAGAACAGATGACTGTAGATGCAAATTTTTCTATGCAAAAGTTAAGTTTGATAAAAGCGAATTCAATCAAAAAGAGGAAAACTAAGAAATTTAAGTAATTTACTTCAGTAATAAGATCCAGCAATGAGAGAACATAAGCTGCAATTAAATTATTCAATCAAGCATGCAAAAAAATCAGTCACTCATTATGGTTTTAAATAAAGGCCACCATTTTATGAAATGCCGTTATTTAGAGGAAGAGTAGCCTTGCATTACTGTTATAGCCAACATACAATGAATTTTTGAAGTTAATGGTTGTATCGTAAAGGTAACGACCTTCACTTCTTGAAAGATTTTCCTAAGGGGAAGAGAAGAGAGAAGAGTGAAAATAATTAGACTGTGTTAGCAACTAAACTACTAATAATCCTTTTAATGGCTTAAACATAACTGTGAACTTAAAATCCCATCATAATAGGTTCACCAAAAACAAAACTATAGAGATGGTAACCATTACTCGCAATTAAAAGCTTGGTCTCTGTCCTTCAATGGCCAGATTATATAACATGGTTAAAATTTCCACACTAAATGTACCTTTTCTTGTAGTATCTAGCTAAATGACCTGAGACAAGGACATGCCTTTTTACTGCAGATAAAGTACATGAACTTCCAAGAGATTGTGTATATTAATACACAGTTACACACATATACACAATCACAGACCGACCATTATTCTGATTAGTGTTCTAAACTGGCTACTTCAATGATTAATGTACTAATCAGTAATTATATAGGTTTCTCATCAATAGCACAAAATTACCCCAAGTTATTCTCAAGAAACTTGTAAAATACATATCTTCCACACTGTACTTCTGATATTACACCTTACCCATTTTCAATGACATATTGACAATTTTGTGACACATCGAACATGATATATGATTTTCTTAGCTAAAATATAACTAGACAATCTTTGTGAATGACAGAGTGAGTGGCTGCTTATAATAATCACTAATAAAAGAAAAAAAATTTCATCATCTAAAAATGTACAAGCATGACATAAAAA
>CAOGCB010653302.1:0-11909 GCA_948266635.1 Cnidoscolus chayamansa
CCGCATCCTGTATCGCATCTGATCCGGGTCGTCAAGCCTAGCCTCTAAGAATTCGTCTATCAAAGCAGACAGAATGACCTTTCGATCCCCCATCACCATAGCCTGAACCTGTGGTCTAGAAAATGGAAACAGAGATCCAAAGGATTTCAAATAACCAGTTCTAACCTCATGTTTCACTAAAGGCCCATTGGGGTCGCAACCCACAATAGCGCAGATTTCCTCAAAAAGAGGACACATCTCTTCCATTCAAGTCCCAAAACGAAAAAACATGTGCTTCTGGATCCCAGAACCTAACACATGCCTTCAAAAAATCCCAATCAACGACTACCCCTCGAAGATTAGCAATTGGAGAGAGGCCATACTTGCCCATATTAATTTTCTCTACTTTAGAAAGACTCCTGGTCCAACTATGCATGCAATGACTATAGAAAGGATTCATGACAATAAGAAAGAGGAGAGAGAAAAAGCAAAATTTTGAGATAATACAAAAATAACGTAGAAAAATAATCCTTTTATAGGGAACCGTGCCAAAATGGCGCTTCCTGCCGTCGAGATGGTGCCGTTGGCCGCCAAAATGGCGCTCCTGACCGCAAAAAATGGCACCCTAGGCCGCCGAGATGGCGCTCCTGACCGCCGAACTGGTGCTCCAGGCCACCTAAAGTGGCGCTCCAGACCGCCAAAACGGCGCCCTTGGCTGCCACCATGCGAAAAAAATCAGTGAGGCCCCTAAGGCCCGAAAAGTCAATTTGGCCTTAAAGGCCCAAACAACTTGACTTAGGCACCAAGTGCCCAAAATTTTCCTTTTGGTACTAAGTACCCAAAAAAAAAAAAGCTTGGCCACAAGGGCCTAAAAAATGAAATGATAAATAAGGAAAAGTTGGTCATAAAAAAAATGCATGTTCATTCAAGAAGGAAAATTAAAAATTATCCATACATGTTTTGTGCTATTTCGCTAACCAAATACAGGAAAAGTAGAATACATTCAGAAAATTAAAGAGCGACAGTCTTCAGAAGTCAGCGGCGAGATCTCCTCCTCTAGTTCTCCTCAAAAGCCTGCACTGTCCAAGCAGCAAAAAGCTGCTCCTCAAGTCCTCCCATCAAGTCCATCATCTGGCGCAAAAAGCCGTCAGGGATCTGCAATAGAGCAAACAGTTAGTTTTACTTCTACAATTGTGCTGCAAAAGGTGTGTATGATTATACCTCGTGAATAGTTACAGGTGGAAGACCATGCCTATGGAAATAGTTGAATGAGACTTCCCGATACACAATGGTTCCCTCTGGAGTGTGAAATGACACCCAATATGGAAGAGACAGATCAACAATCACGGGGTCAATAGCACCAGTAGCATCTACAATGGCTTGAGGGACCCGCCGATATAATGGCTCCCCGCCATCATGGGCGGCCTCAGCAGTAGATGAAGAAGGCCTGCTAGTACTAGCTGCTCTCATGGATGGAAAAGACATAGGAAGAGGGCCTGCAGTTTCAGAAGAAGGACTTGCAGCCTGAGAAAAGGAAGTGCCTGGAGTCGATGGACAGAAAGCCGGGAAAGGAGGCACATTAGCACGGGCTCTGGAAGCCCTAGTACGTGGGGTTTTGGGAATACCATCCAGTCGGTTGCCAATAGGAAGCATCAGAGAAGATTGATAGAAGTTGTCATAATTTCCATCTACTGTCAGGCTCATACAAGGAATCCCTTCTTGATGCTGAGGAGTAAGCACCATATGAACACCCGCCCGCATATCTTCAGGAGGTAACACGGGGATGAGTTGGGACTCCCAGATTTGAAACACACTCTCTCCCCAAGATAGTATCTTCGGTACAGGGGATGTTTCAAAACGAATCGAAGCTCGGCCAGCATATTAGACCTCTCAAAACGAGGATCTACGGGAATCCAATCTCGAAGACGGACAGACATCGCTCTGACTTCAGCCTGCAAAGCAAAGTGTCAAGTGTCAGTTAATCCTTTTTTCTGGCACTATTCATGTGATAAAGAAGTGTACCTGTGTGGACACACAAGTGTCAAAATGCATCCTCATCTCAGTTAATGAACATTTGGGTCCAGGTTGGAGGTTTGTCTTATACCATCTCTAAGCTAATGGGCTAAGTCCCCACATCTGTTGAATGAGTTCAGGGCGAGAAAATGGGAAATACTCATAAGCCCAAGTCTGAAAAAGAAAGCACACAGTCAAAATATGAAAAATTGAGAAAGACAAAAGGAAAAGAAGAATGTTCCTTACCTCCCAGAAATAATAGGTGCCGCTAACTGTGACAGCACTGCGACTGAGACAACACATGTCGTCATACATTCGGACCATGATCAAACCAGCCCAATCATAAGTGGATAGCTCAGTCAAATCTTCTAGGCTCTTCAAGATACATGGATTAAACTGACACTTTCTGTTTGACCAGTAAGACCCGAAAAGCAATAGCAGCAACGTGAACCGGGCTGCTTGCTGAGGCGTAATGTCGCCGGCTCTGTACCGAGAATAGTACCTCACGGCTTCTGAGACCAAGAAATGTCTAGGGACGCATCGGCGTGGTGAGTGAGCAGATGGAGCAATATCTCGGGGCATGTCAATCCCCACTAGCTCAATCATACGACTAGGAGGAATGTCCAACCTCCAGTCACGAGAAACTTACACTTCACGAGTCCCAAACAGAATGCCCGTGATAACAGAAAAATCAATAGGGGTCAAGGTCAGCTCTCCCCATGAGAAATGAAAAGTATTGGTGGAATCCCACCATCTCTCAGCCATAGCACAAAGTAGGCCCTTGTGAGTGACTTGACCCGCATCAACATTCCTTAAGTGTTGTAAATAAGAAGGAGCGATAAGTGCTCCTACAACATTATTCTCATCAAGAATGTCTCGTGGGACCATAGATACAGCAGACCCACTAACATCTATCTTGATATCAGGATCCTAAAATAAATTCTTCCTAAGTCATTTCTTGTTCTTTACTAGAAATGCATAAATAAAATAACCTTAAAAAGCATAAACTACAACAGTTTAAAGCACTCACCCAGGCATATTCCCTGTTCCTAGACACTTGAGTGTCGGCATCTGCTAACAATGTCGGAGCCTCTAAAAGATCCTCCAATTCCTCATAATAGTCAGACAAATCCATAAGCAGTGAAAAAGACTCCATTTGCCTAAAAGTTGATAGAAAATCCTTTAGGATGAAAGTGACAGAAATGGTAAGAAGTGAAGAAATGAAAGGAAGTGAAGCCTATTTATAAGGAAATGACCAAAACACGGGTCCAAAACCCCGAATTCAAAATTCAAGATTCAGACAACCACTGACCCCCATAAATCATTTTTATAGTTACCAGTGGGGGGCAACTGTGAATACTCGAATTTTGAGGTTCATAAAGTCAATTTTTCTGGACTGCAAACAGTCCGACCAGACCGGAGGTCTTTCGAAAAATGTCCCAGAACTATACCAAAGTGGTACTAGAAATGTACGGAAAATCACAAGGTACCCAAAGGTGTCCCCGGAATAATTTTTGGAAGTATAAAATTACTACAAAAATAAAAAAAAAAAGGGAAGAAAATACCCGACATCGGCTCCTGAGGCTGCCAAAATGGCGGCACGGAGCGCCAAAAGGTGGGCCGAGCCTCCAGAAAAATCGGGCGGCCCAAGCCGCCAAGAAATCAGGCGGCCCGAGCCGCCGCCTGGCGGGCCATGCCGCCAAAAAAGGGCAGGCAGCCCGAGCCCCCACTTGGCGGGCCAAGCCACCGAGAAATCAGGTGGCCCGAGCCGCCGCCTGGCAGGCCAAGCTGCCAAAAAATCAGGCGGCCCGAGCCGCTGCTTGGCGGGCCATGTCGCCAAAAAAGGGCAGGCGGGCCGAGCCGCCAACAAATCAGGTGGCCCGAGCCGCCGCTTGGCGGGCCAAGCCGCCAAAAAAGGGCAGGCGAGCTAAGCAGCCAAGAAATAAGGCGATCCGAGCCGCCGCCTGGCGGGCCAAGCCACCAGAAAAGGGCAAGCGGCCCGAGCCGCCAGTTGGCAGGCCAAGCCGCCAGAATTGTCAGCCCGAGCCGCCACATGGCGCTTCCAGCCGCCAAAAATGCCGATTTTTGCCTATCAAAAGCAGCCTCCAGCTCCATTCTCGGGGCCCCGCTTTGAATTTTCAGCAATCACTCTCCCTCCTCGCTCCTTGCGATTCTTCTACTGCTTTCCTACTGCATCCATTGTTGCATTTTGTTTGATTATTGATCACCTAATAATAATAATAATTTATTGGATCTAACAAACTGAAGCTCCGCAGTGGCCGAATCCTAAACTAGGTACACTTTTCTTAGCCTTATCTTTTTAATTACAGTATTGCATGCATAAATTCTCTTCTACTCCACACTCTAAAGCATAGTCATACCACATTCATATTTGCTTTAATTTCACATATCTAAGCCCAAACGCCTGATTAATCAATAATCAAGGTCTTAATGCTAGATCCATATTTGAAGGTCCAAAATATGCCTAATTAATAAATAATTATGGCATATTACCCATAAATCAGATAAAATGGCTATAAAAAGGTCCAGTTAATTCATAATTGTGACCAAAAAGCCCACATTACATTATTTTGGCAACAATATTGCCTATATTTTATTCATCATGTTATCAAAATATCAGATCCAGAATTTTGGGCCTAAAAAATGCCTAATTAACAAATAATTATGGCATTTTACCCATAAATCAAATAAAATGGCTAACATAGGTCCAATTAATTCATAATTGTGGCCCTAAAGCCTAAATTGCATCAAATTGGCAATAAACTTGCCTAAATTTTCAGTTCATTATTTTCGATCAATGACATCGAATTTCGTCCATAAAGGCCCCAGAGGATCAGATCTGGCTATAAAAAAGCCCACGAGATCAGATCTAGCCATAAAAGGCCCAAATGAGATTAGATCAGGCCCAAAGAGGCCCAAAATTCATATTTGACTTTAAAAGCCTAAAGTTCATCAATTTAAGTCTCAAATGCCCAAAAATGGTCCAATGACATCAGATCTGGCCTAAAATGGCCCATGATATCAGATAAGGCCCAAAGGCTCAAAATTCATTAAATTGGCCCATAAGGCCCAAGAAGCCCAGACTTAGCATCTTAAGCCCAAAATCTCTACATTTGGCAACAAAAAAGCCAAAACCGTTTATTTTGGCCCATAAGGCCCAAAATCCATACATTTGGCATATTAAGCCCAAAAAACCCTTTTTGGCCCTAAAGGCCAAAAATCAAAGCCCTTTTAAAAAGGCATCTCCGAACTACGTTGACTTTGATCCCTTGTTTCTAAAAGGGTACGTAGGCACATTTAGGAATAAACCCTAAGTGACAAGTCACCATTTTTTTATTTGTTTATCTTTATCATTTTTTATTCTTTTACATCATGCACATCATTTTCTTCATCCTATTATCAATTTCATCATTAATAAATTGCTAAAAGCATAGAATTAATTAAAGTCATATTGTCAATCTGCATTTCATATACAATTTAAAATGGTTAGTTAAATGCATGACATGGTCTCGGAATCCACCTAAGGTTCGTAGACTAGACTTTAATTCATTAGGCTAATTAATCTAAATTTAGGTTAATTAAAATTGGAGTCATAGGGTTTTTCCTAATTTACCCTAAAATAATTAAATCAGGTGGCGACTCACACACATACATCTCAAGTGCATTCATTCTCTATTTGCATTTGCACTGCATTTCCATGCATCCCGGCAATTGGCATCTTAGGGGAGGGGTTCACAGGTTTCATTCAAACTAATGGCATAGATTACCATGAAACATTTGCTCTACTGGACAAGGTCAACACCATTCGCTTTCTCATATCACTGGCAACATAATTTAACTGGTCCCTACATCAATTTGACATAAAGAATGTGTTCTTAAATAGAGATTTAGAACAAGCCTTTTTCAGTCTTATTACTTGTGTTTAAGAAGCATTATGGAGAAACTAAGGTCTACATGCTTAAAAATCCTTTATATGGACTGAAAAAATCACATGGGTATGGTTTGGAAGATTTAAAAAGGTAGTAAAGAGTTATGGTTATAGCCAAAGCCAAGCAGATCACACAATGTTCTATAAAAAAATCTGAATAAGGGAAATTTTCAATCTTAATTGTGTATGTGGATGATATTATTCTTATTGAAAATGATACGAATGGGATCAGGAAATTTAAAAAAAAAAATTGTTAATGGGTTTGAGACCAAAGATTTGGGGCCACTAAAATACTTTCTGGTAATGAAGTTTGTTAGGTCATGTGAAGGAATCTGTAACATCCGACATTTTTCTGATGCTGCAATCCGAGTTCTTGACTGAAATATTCAAGAAATATATGAAAATCAGACTGGAAAGTGACTAGGTATTAA
This sequence comes from Cnidoscolus chayamansa, assembly GCA_948266635.1. Classification (NCBI taxonomy): domain Eukaryota; kingdom Viridiplantae; phylum Streptophyta; class Magnoliopsida; order Malpighiales; family Euphorbiaceae; genus Cnidoscolus; species Cnidoscolus chayamansa. Next base: position 6,373 of record CAOGCB010653302.1, read on the forward strand.
AATAATTAAAATTGAAAGTTTAAGGACATAAATTTATAAGTGAAAGAAATGGAGAGACAAAAATATAAATTGGCTAGAGCATTTGGCCACCAAAACCCAGTCAGCCAACTCCACTATAAAAAGAGATCGTAAGCGATCGATAGGTATTTTACACACCAAAATTCTATCGCAACCAAGTCAAAAGCTTCCAAGAAAAAGGAAGTGGTTTTGAAGGAATTATATGAGAACCAAAGATTAGTGAAGTGAGACAAAAGAGGTTAACTAGTTTTGAAGAGATTTCAAGCTTCAGCAAGGTTTCTCTTTAAAATAGGTTAGAATTCCTATTAAATGTTGTTAGTTGGATGATGTAATGATAGGTTGAAAGACATGTAAGTTGTAGAAGTATGAAAGTTTAGGAATCAAAAAATGGAAGTTTAAGTAAGGATGGTAAAGAATTTCATGAAATAGACTTAAGTTTGGTTGATTTGGTGATTATGAACACTAAAATAGTTGAAGGTCACTTTGCATGTTGGTTTTGGGTGAATTTGAAGCAATCCAAACCTAATTAAAGTTTAGGTCAAAAGGTTGATTTTAATGAAAAGTGTTTGTATGTTGATTTCAAGGATTTAAATGAGTTTATTGAGTTGAGGATGGTTTGAAATGTATGTTGAGTGTCAAAATCAACATTCTATAGGTTTTTGGCAAGATAGAACATTATAGAAGCTTAGTTTTGACATTCTACCAAAATCCATGTTCGGCAATCAAAGGAAAGGTTCGACCATTGTTGGTAGCCAAGGAATGTTGTCGAAGCAATGTTTGGATCGGCAAGGCAAAATAATACAACTGTTGAAGGTGTTGCCGAAGGATGGATAAAGATTTTTGCTTCGAGCTTCAGTTGTCGAACAAAGGTCTAAAATTAGAGTTTTGCCTCCGTACCAGGATCCTTCAACTGTCAAACTTACCATCCAAAGTCCTCTACCAACAACTTTACATAACTTGCAAATTATAATTTAATGTTATGTTTATGTGGTGTTATTAGGGAGTTATTAGAGATGTTTTAGAGAATGTTGATGGTCAATAGCTAGTCTCTAACCTCAAGTCTGTCACATGTAGGCTTAGACACTAGGGCGCAAAAACATTATTGATAGACTGAAGTCAGTCTATGCATGCTAGACCAAGTGAGTAGATGTAAATGTTATGTGAATGATGATATAAAAACATAACAAATGAAATGAAATGAAAGGTAACGTATTGAAATGTTTAATGCATAAATCACACATCATGATTTTATAGTGAATGTATTAGTTCACTATTTGATGTGCATTATCTTGATGATATGGTGATCTATGTATAGTGATATTGAATGATCCATAAACCCCTTAATGAGATGTTACGGGTGATCCATAAAAACAGGTAACATAATGACAACAAGTAAGTTTAGTCCAAGATGGTTGAAAGGAGCTTCTTGGTACTATTCTGATGATGAGGTTGTATAGATAAGTTCAGGATGGCTAAAAGGAGCTTATTTGTGTTATGCCTAAATTTAATGAAGTCCTGAGGAGTTGCTTTAACGGTTGGGCACGGGTGTCTTTGGTGAAAAATCACTTTATGTGAAATGTTTGACGATATTGCATTCATGGGCATGGAAGAAATGTCTTAATGGAACTTAAGAAAGTACTTATATGTGCTTACAATGTTTTAGAGAATGTTAATGTTATGGTTTCTATACCTACTCACTAACCTATGTCAAATAGCTTATCTCATTTCCCATTTTCCATCTCCCATTCCCTATTTCCTAAGTTTATGCAGGTAAAGCAGGAAGGGAAGTCTAGGTAGACTTTAGATGATATTTCGTGGTGATAGAAGTGTTGATGCTCCTAGTTTAAAAAAAATTATTCGGTTATGTTTATATTTTTAGATCTCTGTATATAAAGAAAGAAAATGAAAGAGTTTTACGATTACGGTAAAGGCATGCATATTATGTATATGTTATGTAGTAGCAAGTTATGTAATGATGTATGTGAAGTTAGGAATTTAATTATTTCATATGTATATACATGCCTTATTATGATATTATTTTATATGACATCTAGAAATAATTATTATGATATTGTTTTACATGATATCTAGAAATAATGATTATGCATAGGTAATAGTAAGCTTGTTAGGGTTTCGACAACCTTTGGATAGTCAGTATTCTAACACCGAAGGTGGTCCAAAAATAAGACTATTATAGAATCTTTGTAAATAAGAGAATATACAATCTAGATTTACTTCATGAAATGGGAATGACTGGCTATAAAACAATAGAGATACCTATAGAGCCAAATTTGAAACTGAAATCAATAGCACTAGAGGAATTGGTTGATAGAGAGAGATTTCAAAGATTAGTAGGGAGACTAATATATTTATCTCGCACAAGGTTAGGTATAACATTTGGTCTTCGTATGGTGAGTCAATTCATGCATTCTCTAAGTCAAAAACACTTTAAGGCAGTTTGTAGGATCCTAAAATACCTAAAGGGAACTCCTAGATAGGGTCTAATGTTTCAAGAAGGCCACAATATACAAATAGAAGTCTACATTGATGTTGACTCGGCAGGAAACTCAGGTGACAAAAGGTCAACCTCTAGGTATTGTACATTTGTTGAAGGAAATTTGGTGACTTGGAGAAGTAAGAAGTAAACTGTTGTGGCAATAATTAGTGTCGAACCAGAGTTTACATCATTGGGTCGTGTCATTTCTAAAGCAATATGGATAAAAAGAGTACTAAAAGAGCTGGAGATTCCAATTATTCAACTTATAAAGGTTTATTATGATAAGAAGGCATTAATCTCTATTGCTCATAATCATGTGTTACATGACAGAATTAATAACATAAAGGTTGATAAACACTTCATAAAGGAGAAGATTGATAATAGAATGATTTGCATACCCTACATTCCTATATCACAACAAGTAGTTGATGTCCTAATAAAAGGTCTTCACATGAGACAATTTAAGTTCTTAGTTGACAAGCTGTAAATGAAAGATAGCTTCCATCCAGCATGAAAGATAATTTTGAAAGAGAATTGAAACAGCCAACACTTTTCTAATGTCAGAATTTGAGTTTTCAATCAAAATATTCGAGGTATGCAGAAATTGGAATGGAATACTGATTACGGTTGTAACTGTGAATACTCGAATTTTGAGGTTCAGAAAGTCAATTTTTTCGGACTGCAAACAGTCCGACCAGACCGGAGGTCTTTCAGAAAATGTCCAGGAACTATACCAAAATGGTACTAGAAATGTCCGAAAAAACACGAGGGACCTAAAGGCGTCCCCGGAATAATTTTTGAAAGTACAAAACTCCTGAAAAACGAAAAAAGGGAAAAAAAATGTTGATTCGGCGCCCATGGGTGCCAAGCCAGGCGCCCCATGGGCGCCAAGTAGGGCGCTACCAGGTGCCCCTGGGCGCCAACAACCAGGAGCCCAAGGGTGCCAAGGGGGCGCCAGGACGGCGCCTGGGGCGCCAGAAGGGCGCCCCTGGCCGCCGGGAACACGTTTTTTCCTATAAAAAGCAGCATCTAGCTCCATTCTCAGGGCCCTGCTTTGAATTTCCAGCGATCACTCTCCCTCCTTGCTCCTTGTGATTCTTCTACTGCTTTCCCTACTACATCCATTGTTGCATTTTGTTTGATTATTGATCACCTAATAATAATAATATATTTGGATCCAACAAAATGAAGCTCTGCAGTGGCCGACTCGTAAACCAGGTACACCTTTCTCAACCTAATCTTTTTTAATTACAGTATTGCATGCATAAGTTCTCTTCTACTCCACACTCTGAAAGCATAATCATCTACATTCATATTTGCTTTAATTTCACAGATCTAAGCCCAAACGCCCGATTAGTCCATAATCGAGGTTTTAATGCTAGATCTAGATTCAAGAGTCCAAAATATGCCTAATTAATAAATAATTATGGCATGTTACCCGCAAATCAAATAAAATGGCTATAATAAAGGTTCAGTTAATCCATAATTGTGACCAAAAGGCCCACATTACATGGCAACAATATTGCCTACATTTTATTTATCATGTTATCAAAATATCAGATCCAGGATTTTGGGCCTAAAAATCCCTAATTAATAAATAATTGTGGCATTGTACCCATAAATCAAATCAAATGGCAACAAGGGTCCAGTTAATCCATAATTGTGGCCCTAAAGCCTAAATTGCATCATATTGGCAATAAAATTGCCTAAATATTGTTAAGTTTATTATTTCGATCGATGACATCGAATTTGGTCCATAAAGGCCCCAGAGGATCGGATCTGGCTATAAACAAGCCCATGAGATCAGATCTGGCCATAAAAGGCCTAAATGAGATTAGATCCGGCCCAAAGAGGCCCGAAATTCAGACTTGGCTTTAAAAGCCTAGAGTTCATCAATTTAAGCCATAAAAGGCCCAAAAATAGTCCAATGAGATCCGATCTGGCCTAAAATGGCCCATGAGATCATATTAGGCCCAAAGGCTTCAAAATTCATTAAATTGGCCCATAAGGCCCAAAAATACATACATTTGGCAACAAAAAAGCCCAAAACCCTTTTTGGCCCATAAGGCCCAAAATCCATGCATTTTGGCATATTAAGCCCAGAAACCCCTTTTTGGCCCAAAAAGGCCCAAAATCAAAGCCCTTTTAAAAAGGCATATTCCGAACTACGTTGACTTTGATCCTTTGCTTCTAAAAAGAATACGTAGGCACATTTAGGAATAAACCCCAAATGACAAGTCACCATTTTTTGTTTATCTTTATCATTTTTTTTATTCTTTTACATCATTTACATCATTTTTTTCATCATTTTTATCAATCTCATCACTAATAAAGTGCTAAGAGCATAAAATAAATTAAAGTCATATTGTCACCCTACAGTTCATTACACATTTAAAATGGTTAGTTAAATGCATGACATGGTCTCAGAATCCATCTAAGGTTCATAGACTAGGCTTTAATCCATTGGGCTGATTAATCTAAAAATTAGGTTAATTAAAATTGGAGTCATAGGGTTTTTCCTAATTTACCCTAAAATAATTAAATCAGGTGGCGACTCACACACACATCTCAAGTGCATTCATTCTCTATTTGCATTTGCAATGCATTTCCATGCATTCCTCGCATTTAGGATCGTGGGGGAGGGGTTCACAGTTTGGCGACTCCACTGGGGATTTATTTTATGTAATCATTTTGCATGAATTGAGGACCACAATTGCATTTTAACTAATCCACCCATTGAGGGTATTATTTTAAATGCGTTTGTTTTGCAGGGTACCTTTGCTAAGGTCAAGTGTCTTTTCTTTAAGGACACATTGACCCAGGAGTGGAAATTGATAAAAAAAATGAAAATTTAATTTTGCCATATGATGTGCATTTGGGAATCCTTTTCCCCATTTGATCATAAAAAAAGAATTTCAAATGAATTTCTTCTCTCTGTACAAATTTCTGAGTCTGGATAGCAAGTAGCGCTGATCGGCAAGTCTCCTTGATTATGTCGACGGACAGCCAAAGTGTCCTCCCG